>CAIGRB010019521.1:12404-59115 GCA_903798255.1 Fraxinus quadrangulata | reverse complement strand
CCTAGGTTGAAAGTCAACAATTGTGGACATGGTATATGAAGAAGTCCAAATTACCCTTAAGCCTTATATGAATAGTAGAGGATGGGTAGGAATGAATTTGGTAGGGAAAAAAGCTTCACATATGAACACTAAACAGAGAATTCACTCTTTTAAGATAGTAGAGATACACACGTATTTGCGTATCCTAAATTTTGTGAAAAAGCTGTATCGACGTACCCATATCGTATTGTATTCTAATTACGTATTCGAATCCATGCTTCTTAGATTGACATGAGAGTGTGTGTATATTAGGAAGACTAGCACAAGAAGACGCATTACTTGACTTAGAGAACAAGTTGGGGCAAGAATGTTGAGAATCAGAAATCAAGTAATGGGGATGATTCATTTTTTGAAAAGGGAAGAGCTTTTCAATATCTAATGCTTTGTGGTAGCCTTCTTCTAATGACTTAAATGTTGCAAAGTTTTGACATTTGATTTCAAGATCTAAACCGTTTATAAACTAGAAGCTCTGACATGAAGAGATTCATAAATATCCCGACTTATAATAGCTCCTCGAAATGAGGCATACATTCGCTAACAGTGGACTTACCTTGCCGACGGTGCTAAAAGAATTGATCAACTTAGTCCAATAATAAACAAGGGTGTATTGTTTCTTAATATTTGTTTTTTATCATATTAAGTGATAGGACATTAACCTAAAAGATCAATGCTAAGCAATAGTGACTGCCAAAAATGCTTGGTATACCCTACAAGTGTTGCACTAGAAAATTGAATGCTACAACCAGTCACTTATGTTGTGCAAGTTAAAAGATTTTTTCAAGTGTCTGTGGCCAAACAAGAAATGACTTGCAATAGGATGCATGGAGGTCTTGTAGTTTTAAGTCGATTTCCTTAGTAGCATAATGGGTGTGCTAAACATAGTCTCTAGAATGGAGATAATTTTGTCTACAATGGTGATCAATGCTTGCTATTGTGACATCGACCTAGGGATAATTGAGTCGTGCATGGTGTTGACAATAGGACGGAATATTAAGACAACCCAATTTATTTTAAATAACTGCAGTTTATCACTCACCAAGTGTGCAAAATAGGAACAAAACCTAAAGAACTAGGTCAATTTTTTCCCCTCTGATATCAAACTGACGACAGATGCCTGTATTGAACAATAGAACCGCTATAGAAGAGGAAATAAGGGGAGAAGAGAAGGGAAAGGGGGAGAAAAGAAATCAGGGAGAGAGAGAATGGGGGAGAGAATCGTAAGAGAAAGAGTTAGAGAAATGTTTGTATTCGGTATCGAAGTATGGATTTAGCAAGTATTAAGCCTCTTTACATAGGGTTAATTTAAGCCTAACTATGGTTGGAAACCAAATAAGGAAATAAAGCTACAATTGTCTAAAACTATAAAATATATTAGTTTGACATAAAATAACTCAAAAACCTGGGAAGTCTTCAACTGAATATAAATTACATCTCCATCGTTTGATTTAGACTAGGTTTGACCAGTTATGATTAACTAAGATTTTGATAGATAAGCTCATTATGCACTTGAAGTTCCATTATATTTAACCTCTTTCTTCAATAAAGGGAACCTTTGCTTTGAATTTATCATTTTAGTTCTACACCAGTATGCAAACTAAAAGGCCACCTTATCTTGTGTTGGCGGCATTAAATTTGGATCTGTCATGTTTCATCTTCACCTGTACCAGTGTATTTATCTCTGAAATATCCTGGACATATCAACGTTATAAATGCCGCTATTTTTTTCAGGTTGCCAGAAAGTTTTAGGTATGCATGTTTTTAGTAGCTGTTCTTTGAGATATCTCAAGTATCACTGCTAGATGGAGTACTGATATGATAAGTAAGTTTTATTGATCACATGTTCTGTTAACTATTTTCAAATTTTCGAACTTCTGTGTGGAGAAAAATGGTTCTCTAATTTGAAGTGTTTGCTGCGTATTGACAGTTTCGACATGGTGTCTTGGAAAAGTTGCTTATTGATTGAGATGTGCTTTTGACATGCTACTGCATCTGATGGTTTGTTTGAAAAGGCCTAAGTTGACATGCTACTGCAACTTTTGACATGCTACTGCAACTGATGGTTCAGTTGCTCGCACAAGTTTGTACAGTCTTCCCTTGTTGAATTCTCTAGAGGAATTTTGTACTGTTATTGTCATCGAAAAATACCTGAAATGTGAATCAGAATGTTTTTGGAGAAATAGACTGAAATGTGAATCAGAATGTTTTTGGAGACTAAATAGAGTTTGAATCCTTGAATTCTTTTATATTAGTGCTAGAATTCATTGGTGCTATGTACAAATTCTTTTGTATGTGATGTGTAATTTACATTTCTCGGTTGATTATTCAAGTTTTATAAACAACTTTTATCATATTCTAGAACCATTTCAATTATATCAGAGAACGAAAAAAATGTGAAGAGAAGGTGCAAATTATTATTAGATTAGGCATAACTCGTGTCTTAAGAGTCTCATATTTTGTTACGATTGCACAAGTTGAAACTTATTTCGCACTTGAAAGTGTTTTTGGTCTTATATTTGTAATTTGAGCATCAAAAGGACACAATCTTGATGAGCTTTGTAAGATGGTTAAAGAACGTAAATCCAAACACATACATACATACATATAAAGTCTTTCTAAATTTTAGGGGTTCACAATTAAGATTTAAATGAATTTTATTAAAATTCATTAAAATTTAATTGAAATTTTAAGGGGAATTTTAATAAAATTCATTTAAATCTTAATTTAACTGAAATTTTTAATGGAAATTTTATAACCGAAATTTTAATGGAAATTTTAATGAATTTGAGTTGAGGACACCACTGTAAATATATTATTCCAAAACGGGGGACAAGTTTGGGATTACATAAATGCAGAAATGCGCAAAAATGAATTTGATCAAGGTAAAAGTTAAAAAGACTCACTCTCCTAAATGAAAATTGTTGTGAACCTTTGTTCACAGTTTGTTGGCACATCTTCTGAGATTCAATGACTATTTCTCATAACGTAGCACTATAAATTAAGTCCCTGTTTGATGGCCAGTACTTGGCCAAAACAATGTTTCGAATAGTGGTTTTTTGAAAAATATGTGGTTAAAAAGTAGGGAACAATTTTGAGTTTACGTGCAGAATATTTTATTAAGTGAATGTATGATTGAAAATGAGTGTAGAAAAAAGAGTTTTCAAATAATGATCATCAAACGGGACTAAGATGAGCGAATAAGGGTGTGTTTGGTGGATGATATGATGAAAAATATGTGATTAAAAAGTAAGAAAAAGTTATTGATATGATAAAAAATATTATTTTATTGAAGAATATGTGGGTGAAAATGAGTTTTGAAAGAATACGTGTTAAACAAGGGTCAAGACTATTTGTACTCTCTTTACATAAAATTAGGCTTAAACTTAAGTTGAATAATAATTTTGGATAATAGTGCAAAGTCCATGAAAAATTGTACGAATCACTACAATATAAAAGATGCCAACTTAGTGAGCCACATGTCGCGATTTCCCATCGTCGTAATTCAATTTTTTTTTCGCCCATCAACATTTCATCCGACACGCCACTCCGTCTTTGTTCTTTCTCCATTTTTCTACTCAACCAACCATACCTCTTTATTCCTCCATTCCCCACATTGACAGATATATTATTTCTTCTTCTTCTATCTTTTGAAATTTTTTTTTCTCCCTGCGTTCACATACATTGTATTTTGATTGAATACAATAAAAGATATCGTTTCGGAGACTCTCATCATCTCAAACACTAGATTAAGAACCCGAGGCACGTTTTTTGTTTTTTCTTTTGTGGGTGGGTATCTGATTGAGTGCAATGAATTGATTGTGAGATTTTTTATGATTTGAGAATGAATTAAAATTGTTTCTTCTGTCTGATATGTGAAAAATGGATTCTTGGATGCAATGTGTGTGTAAAGAACTCTATATTCTTAGGGATTTAATTTTGTGCTTTTAGTTATGTAAAAATCGAAAAACGTGATTAGTTAGGGAGTTGGTATGTTTAAAAAAACGGAGACACGATAAGAGTTTCCATTATGAGATTTAAATTTCTTAGAACCTTCTTCCTTCTATACTTCTATATCACTTCCTTTAATCAAGCATTTTCTGTACTTCAATATAGTTGGATGCAACATGTCTCGAATTTCAGCAGTGAGTTGAAAGGATACCATCTGTTTTCCTAAAGTTATAGTTAAGTTTATTGATCGGTAATTAATGATTCTTGTCGATTTTTCAGGGTATGTGCCAACAAGCAGAATCTACAGGACAATGAAAATGAAGAAGAGAAGCTATACAAAACTGTAAGAGAAGCTAGACAAAACTATAACATTAGACTCAGGGTATTGGAAAAAATTTGACACGGTGAATTTGTTAATAGTAAATTTGTAATCTCCTAAACCAAACTTCCCCTTAGAGTAAGATGCATGTAAAAATATTCATATTGCTAATTTGGTTTTATGATTTTCCTTAAATATGGACTTTGAGCTGATTTCTGGTGAGTTTCTATTTTCTATTCATTCTCTCTTTATGAATTATATATTTTTGAATTCATGTTTGATTAATGAGATAATTTATGTAACTAGGCATGTTTTCTTAAAGGTTTGACTATCGTGTTTTAAGAAATTTATTTTTTCTATGATATTTTATCTTCGATTGATTACGCTTTGAAGTAAATTGTGAATTTCAGAAGTGGAGTAGAAAATGCATGTTAGTATGTTTGTTTGGATTTTTATAATTTCTTTTGACATAAACGATTTTTGCCATTATGTATTTTCTTTACTCTTTCATTTGCAAAATCATTTCCTCATTCATTAGGTTATTTCATTTTTCATTACTTAAGTGATAGCTTCAAAAATTATTATTTTCCCTTATTCTTTTTGTATGGGTTAATTATTTGGATGCACACTGTAATCATGTAATTTTGTAATTTTATGAAATATTTATACTCTTTAGGTGCTAAAAGGAAAATTGAATAGGAAATTTGATATTTTGCAATTTTCATTTATGCTTCTGCATTCTAATATGTTTGCTTATTATGGAGTTTGTTGTAACGGAGCATGTAAAATTAACTTTTCCTTAGATAAGCATGGCGATTCTAGAAAAAAATTATTTTAAACCTGCTACAAAAAAAAAAAAAAAAAAATTTCTTTGTATTTATGTGGATTTTTCTCTCTGTTAAATTTTGCTTCATATAATAATGAATTTCTCTCTACTTATCTGACCATATTTAATGGGAGCAGAGGCTTCCCTTTCATTTTCATGAAAAATGCTAAGAAGTCACTACAATATAAAATAGGCGAATTTAGTGAGCCACGTGTCGCGATTTCCCATCGTCGTAATTCAATTTTTTTTTTCGCCCATCAACATTTCATCTGATACGCCACTCCGTCTTTGTTCTTTCTCCATTTTTCCACTCAACCAACCATACCCTTTTACTCCTCCATTCCCCACATTGACAAATATCTCATTTCTTCTTCTATATTTTGAATTTTTTTCCCTCTGCGTTCACACACATCGTATTTTGATTGAATGCAATAAAAGATAAGAGTTTCAGAGACTCATCATCTCAAACGCTAGATCAAGAACCCGAGGTACCTTTTTTGTTTTTTCTTCTGTGGGTGAGTATCTGATTAAGTCCAAAGTTTGAATTGATTGTGAGATTTTTTATGATTTGGGAATTTATGAAAATTGTTTCTTGTGGTGTCTGATATGTATAAAAATGGATTCTTACACTGTGCGTAAAGAAGTCTACATTTTTTTTTATGATTTGGGAATTAATTAAAATTGTTTCTTATGCCTGATATGTAAAAAATGGATTCTTGGATGCAATGTGTGTGTAATTGAGAATTAAATGATTTATGGGTCAGCATAGTTAATAGTTGAACTCAAAGTTTGTATATTTTGATGCTATACTTTTGTGGATTTTTAAGATTTCCTATTCCTTTTAGTAGTTGTTTCCATTGTTTGTACATTTTATTGATGGATTGTATTTCTTTTTAGGTTAAGGTTAATAACACTATTGCAGTATCAACATTAGCTTCAGATTTAAACATTCTTGGCGTTTACTTAGTGCATGAGTCATGACTTTGTCACTGTTAAAGAAGAGAAGGTTAAGGACACTCTTTGGTGTAATATACGGGCTCATACCCAGTTTGTTCTTCTCATTCTCCCACATATTTACTCTGTTATATTATGTATTCCTTATAGGAATCACTTGCAGCAGTGGATAGTCAGCCATTGCAACATCTTGCCAGAAGAAGAGTTCAGGATTACGGGTACGAGTTCCTTAATGACGTAAGTTCTAATTCGTTATCGGAAATACTTAATATTGAATCCGCCTTCCACATTGTTTGATTTGATATTTTGTTTTGTTTTCGTTTTCCCATCTCCTTTACCTCTTGTAGATATGGAACGTTAACACAATGTAATACTAAGATGATGTTCAATCTTTAGTGTCTCCAGTACGTGATAGGATCAAAATTATTTGGATTGATGTTTATAGTTTTGTTTATGGTGATAACTACAAATTATTGATTACAGTTATTTTAAAAATTATCTATATTCGAGATTTTAATATTTCTTGGATCTCATTTAAATCTTAATTAAATATATACTCCCAAAAAGTAATATCTAGACAAACTTTGCAAAAGTTCACACTTATGAATGACAATACATATCATAATTTTTCTCCATACCCAATTCATTTGACACTATAATGAAAGATGAACACATTCCATGTTGTGAATTTGAGTGGTTGGTTAATCTTGTAATATCTTTTGCCCTTGTTGCATTTGTTGTAAGTACATCTGGTCTTAGTCTAAGATTCTTGTCACACAACAAAGTTTATCTTGAAGTTCTCGTAAAGTTTGACGTGCCTCGAAATCAAAAGAATACTGGTTAATGGATAATTATTTTTATTTTTACTTTAAGGCTTCTACGAGTGTATAGAACTCTAATAAATAAGTAGCTGTAACAAGAAAATAAATATAGTGAATACCAAATGTTCGTATCAAGAATTAAAAATATAAAAAAGTAAATAGATGAAAAGTAAATCAATTCCAACCAAATTATGAATATCTTTTACGCTTATAAATAAATTTCTCTCATATCTACTTACACTTATTTTTAATAATTATTATTCAACTACCATGTAACGCACGTTCATCCCACTAGTAAGTGAATAAGTTTGAAAACAATGAGGGATTGATAAGTGTATTTTATACACTTAATTGTTGCCTTAAATCATGATATTTTATTATGTTTTTAATTAAATTCTACTTAATTAATATTATATTGTGTTTTGTATGTTAAATGTTATGTTTAATGAAGAATTGGAGAAAAGAATGCAAAAGTGACGAAAAATGACAAAATTCAAAAATGAATTCATTGGAGAGAAATAATATATTAAATGGGTTGAAATTAAATGGGCCATAATAAATTTGTATTGAAAATTTTAATTAAGGCTCATATTTAACCAATTTGATATATATAGAAAAAAAAGGAGGAGAAAACGAAAGGGACGAAGGCAGAAAGACGGAACACGACGCCAGAAGAAAAGAAATCGCCACAGAAAAGGAGAAGATGGAAAGAAAAGAAAAGAAGAAAAAAAGAAAAGGAAAGGAAAAAAAAAAAAAAAAAGAAAGAAAGGGAAGAAAAGCTAGGAAGGAAAAGACAACGGCTGAGAGAAAGAAAGAAAGGAAAAAGGAAAAAGAAAGAAAAAAAAAAGTAAGAAATTTTCACGTTTCGTTAATTTTTTGTAATATCTTTCCACTTTTGCTTATTTTTATTCTTCCAGTATGAATAACTAATTTTTATATTAGGGAAAACAATTTAGTCGACTTGTGATCCTCTATTTTTTTTATTCAAGATTTATGTGATTTATATATTTATGTGTTGATTTTATTATGAGTTTAATGCATTTAATTACTTGATCAATAATTTGATGATTATGTGAGTCTATTACGAATCGAGAGGTGAGTTTGAGATTTAGACCATATAATAAAATTCGATAAATTAATATAACGTATAGAGATACCTATACTGATTATTGCGATCATAATTTGAATTCTTAGAATCAGTGTTTCGTTTAATTAAAATTGGTTCGTATAAAGATATGAAATTTAATTAGTTAAATATGGTCAATGAGAACTCGAGAGGGGTAAATTGAATATAATAGAAGAATTCGACCGAACACTACATTATGTTATGGATCTTGAATTAAAAATAAAGGTGATCAATAGATAAAATTGTTATGCCCTAATATTCATCACATATTTATTTCTCCAATTATCTGTGTTTGCTATATTTTTATTTATTTTCAATCAGTCAAAAATAGTTAGGAAAAATCATCATGATTAGTTACTTGCTTTCGTCGAATAAATGTTAGAAAAATTAGATTAAGATATAAAGTATAGTTCTCGTAGGAACGATAATTCGGACTCAAAAGTTCACTATATTATTTGTTACGATATCATACACTTATGATATAAAAAAACGCAACAGGAATCTATTTGTTTTGTTCGAAAAAGTTGTGCTTCGTTTGTCTTGAAAAGATGCAACTATATAAAAAGGACATGACTGTTTGAAAAGTTATAACTTTCCAGTCGAACAAATGTTAAAATATTCCACCATGTGCCGCGTGTGTGTTGTGCTTCCAATAATTTTGAGTTAATTATACGAATTTTATTCACTTGGTGTTTCGTGATGTGGACAGCATTTAATTGTTCGAAACATATAGGACATGACCAAATTGATATTTCTTCTCGTCTTGGATCGAGGAATTTAATTAAAATTACATTGGATACTACATACATATTCACTTTCGTTAATGTTAAATTGTTTTTTAATGTAAAATATTCAGTATTTAGCCATTATATAATTTTGATTGCAAGATCACATAATCGGGTGAAAAGGGAGGTAAGTTATCCGTTCCTAGTTCTCCTATAGCTAAAACATCCTGATTGATATACATCATCCTTTGATCTTCAATATTTATTATTTATCTTGAAACCACTCGAATCAGATAAGAATTACACTAAAACGCCAAGTTCAAATCACTTTAGGTAAATAAAATTCGATTCTAATTTCTTCTTTATAATATTTAAATTAGATCTAGCATTAAGTTAATTCATATAACTCAATATGTATTCAATATATAAACAATTTTACCGTCTAAAAACATAACATGAAAGTAAACTAAAAAAACTACATAGGAGTTTACATTTTATAATTTTTTCTTGAAACATTAAAAGGACCAGACATGGCCAAACGTGTTTCTGGACCACTTTGGTTCTATGCATATATAATATTCATTGGACCTCGTGGGATAGAACTTAACCATGCTCATCTCTTCTACCGATCACTTTTTGAAGTTTGATTTGATTCTAAAATTTCACGAAAGAATATGCATGCTTATAAATTTCATTAGTAATCATCGAATCGACTTTGATCATGCTCGTCCATATAAAGAGAAGAGAAAAGAATAAAAATTTTACAAATGAGGATTTTGAATGGCAAGGAGACCATTCACCATTGAACGTATCTATCAAAGAACTAAAGCCCCCGTTTGACGGTCATTTTTTGTGTAGAATAAGATTTTGAATGATAAATTTTTTGAAGAATGTGTGGTTAAAAAGTATAAAAAAATTTGAATTTATGTAAAAAATATTTTATTGTGAGAATACGGTTAAAAATAAATACGAATTTTTTTTTTTTTGAAAAAATGATTGTAAAAAATGGGTCAAGTATATAGACACTGGAGGGGGTACGTAGGGGCAGTGGCGTAAGAGCATCTCCGCTTAATTGTGGATTGTGAGAAAAAAGTCAAGCCACGTTACTGAAATGGACATTGTCATAAAACGTCTTTTCCAATGCGTAATGAGATGGATAATGTCAAGGTGATGGGGCGGAAATTAGAGCAGACAATATCAAAGTGATTATCTAAGTCTTGTCAACACGATGACTCATTAATTGGAGAGAGAAAGTAAAAGAAAAAAAAAATCTTCTAACTAGGAGAGAAAAAATATTATTTAGGGTGTGCCTAAATCACATTATTTTGAAAAAATATATTTTGATATAATATATTGATAGAAAATGTATAGTTAAAAATGAAAAAAAAGTTATTGATGTGATGTAAAATATTTTATTGAAGATAGAAAAAAATATTATTTGACATCTAGAGATAAGAAAATTGTGCAATAGAAAGAACAATTGGAGATCAATTTTGAATTTTAGAATCTATTTCTTAAACTTACATCACTTACGGGTGAGTAAAGGGGAGTTCAGTCCTGATTTCTGGAGATTCGATATCGAACCAATTCTCATTAGGAATTTCGAACGGAACTATTGGTTTCATACAGGGTTGAACATGATCTGATTCGGTTCGATTAACCGAATTTGAATTTTTGGGTATTCGGTAAATGGAATCGTTGGTCCAAATTTAATTATGAAACAGTTCGATTTCGTACGGTTCGGTTCGATTCCATTCGATTATGAGGTTTTGTAAAATAATTAAATTTTTTAATATTTACAACAACGCTACATTAATTCAAATAATGACTGTTCAATTTTAACTCTTATAAAATAACGTAGTTCAATTTCGTGATATCTTTTGCGCCTCTCTTTGTTGAGTTCTTATAGATTTAGCTGTTAAAATCATCAGAAGATGAAGATAGAGAGCTCACAATAATAAAGAGGACCTTATAATTTGATTTCTCTAGAAATAAATGACACTACGGTAGAATAAGGGATTTAGATAAAATTTAGGTCGATTTGATGAATTAGACTTGGGCTGGAAATTAGAAATAGAAAAATTATATTTTAGGTTTGAGGTAAATTAATTCGTTAGCAAATTTATTTAGAAAAAATAAAATAATTTAACTTATTTATGATAAAAAAAAATTAGGAATACTCGGTTCTTGGTCTAGAACCAATAATCGAACCGAACACATCGATTTTCGATTCAAATACTCGTTCGAATATTTAACTTAAAAATAACCGTTCGATTTGGTTCAGGCCCCATTCGGTCTGTTCGATTAGAGAGTTTTATCCAACCTTAGTTTCATAAGCAAAATGGAAAGTGAACCCGATCAAAACGATCAGTTCTGATTCTTGCCGTTCTGGTTCCCGTATTTTTAAAAGTTCTAATATAATTTTACACCTAACATATAGTTAAAAATTTAAATGGTAGATGTATTAGTAAATGTATCAAGCTTAACTGTAAATTCTAGATGTATTAAAATGTAAAATGTAAAATCTACTATTTGAATTTGCAAGTATGATTTTTAAATTAACAGGAAGTTATATAAGAAGAACGCTGAAGAAAGGTTGCGCCATTGACGTATGAATATGAATATTATTATTAAGACTTAAGAGTGCAAGGTTTCATTTAGTGTGATGCACCACCTAAAGAAAAGAAAAACCATAAGTAGAGACCCGAAGCTTTTTTTGCTTCTCCATCTAGTAATAAGAATCGGATAATCTTTATGTTCTCGATCGATGAAAAGTACGGAAATCAATTAATTTTTTCCCATAGAATCGATACCGAATAGACCAAACCGGCTGGTTTTGGTTCAGTCCTTTTGGTACAATGCACTTTGCCTAACCCTACTACCACACACATAAATTGGAAGTTCGCATATTTGATTCCATATAGACTACAATTCACGGAATGCGATGATGTTGATGATACTCTAAGGAGATGGGTCATAATCAATCACCTCAATTACTGTGCAATTGTCATACGAAACTTCGCAATCATACAAAATCGTTGACAAATAATAATGTGATGAAATGAGTATTGTCCCACATGAAGTAACACATAATTAAATGAATTGCCCTAGTTTCGTATCAAATTCTAATGTTGTAAGACAAAAGAGATGATTTACTTTATCTAAATCTAAATTATTTTACAATTTATCTAAAGCTTGTATTTATAAATTATGGGATAAATATATTGGATTTACGAATCCATCTACAGTTATCCTATTTCCAATTCCCAACTTGTGTAATTAAGCATGATTATTATTTTCTTGACAATCAATAATCCAAATATATCTATCTCTCCTCGTGAGGTAAGTTAAACATGTTTTACACACGACCCGACCATATTTTTATTTCGAATTCGTATGCAAACTAATGCATTAAATTACATAATTGTATATATGATTGCACACGTCATATATGTTATTTCTAATATTTATTATCCGTGTATTAATCTTGCGGTCTTTTAAACTTATTGTGAACCTCTCAACACTAAAATAAAAAACTAATTACTTAATTGATGGTCAATCAATCAAATAATGCAAGATTCATATAAGATTAATCAAGAAAATGCACAAATATACTAAAACTAATAGTTTTTGAATTAAAATTAATAAAACAATGATTTCATCTTCTTCCAATAAAAAGAAATCTAGCAAAGCATATATCTATTGATTATACAACAAAATCATTACCCAGAATATATATGAATACAAGAAATCTTGATCTTACACCCGAGTTTTAATTCAAGTTCTTGATGTAAGTTGCTTTCAATTCCTCATTATGATTGATCTTTTCTCTAAAATATGATGAATTGGCATCTCTTTCTTGATAAATTTTCTGATATGAATTGATTTGAGAGGCTAGAGAGAGGTCAGTTTCATGTTCTGCCTACGTTCTACGCTTATACCTATCAGAATTACGTTAGAAATCAAGTCAAAATTGGTAATCAAAAGTTCTTATAATATAAGAAACCTGGCCGATGCCCCAAAAAAATCCCACGTGAAAGCATTGGTCCACTTGTACGGTCGTACCCACTTGACTAGGTGCGATTGCACCTAGTAAATAAAAAGAGAAAATTACACTTTGGTCCCTAGTTTTGATTCTTTGCTCAATTGAATCCTTTCCTCATGCAACTTATGTCCTTTGTCATCCAGTATCATCCAATTGATCATGTATGATCTTAAACCACCATTCCTTAGTCTGAATCAACTTTTGGGTATTCAAAATTTAGTCCTTGAATTTTGAAAATTATCATTTTTCATGGATTTGCGTTCATTTTATCCAAATTCATTTTCGATCATTGAACTTTACCTAACAAACAATGTATGCAAGAGAACAAGTTATAATTCATCAAAAGTACTCATAAATATGTATGTTTAAAATCTTAAATAAATGTACAAAAATATACTTATCAAACATCCACAAACTGAACATTTGTTTTCTCGAACAAAACTACAACCTATCTCAATAAGCAAGCATGCACAACTTTGGCTAGATAACCTGTATTTTTTTTTCATAGATTTGGAATCATTGTGTAAAATCTATGAACTTCAAAATTACAATACAAAAATCAACTTCTACTTGTCCAATATAAAATTTGTGTGTGTGTGTGTGTGTGTGTGTGTTATAAATTTAGTAAAGCATCATAAACTTACAAGTTTCTTCAATTCTTAACCATAAATGGTCAATTATATCCTTTTTTCACTCTTGAGATACAATATCACTAACTTATTATTTTAACTGTATTTCCCAATGTTTAATCTAAAGTTAAATTTTTATACTAATTGTCACTCACTCTCCCTCCCTCCCTCCCCCTCTCCCTCTCCCTTTCTCATTTGGATAAATGTCACTAATTGCAAGTCAATATTTTAATAAATGAGGATTTTTACATATTTTTATTGTTTCAACATCTGAGAATCAACTAGACTAACAATCCCTTGCCAAAAGTCTAATTTTCTCAAATTAAGTGTTTGAGAATTAATCAATGCATGTAGTGCGTCTTCTATTTCTTACACTTGGTTTTTCGTGTTTGTTGTGCATATTCTATTTCATGAACTAGCTTGAGATTTTTAATAAAGGTCGTCATTGGAATCCTTTATAGGGTAACTTTCACTCATAAATCATGGTAGTTTTTTTCCACTTTTTATACAATGATTAATGCAATTCCCTTCATTAAATACTCTTGCTCAAAATGCGACCTCTAATTTAAGATTTTTCACATAATCCTTATCTTATTGTCCTTCGAAAATTTACACAAGAATTTACATAGAGAATCCCAATTCATATCAATAACTTTATACAATAGTTTAATCACCCCAAATTATACTCAAACTAGTGATGTATTATTTGATGGTTGTTGGGGTTTAACATCTAAGTTTCACTATTTCAACCTATTCAAAATAGAAATAAACTTATTTCTTTACAATGCTAACTTAATTCACGTGCGCAAATAATATTAAATTTCGCATGAATAAATATCAATTAATTCAAGCATGTAACATATTCTCAATTCATAAACTAACACATAGATCCAAATTTATACATCACAGGTGGCAAAACTATCCAACCCACACAAACTAACTAACTAAGAAGAAAATTTAAAACGAATTTTTTATTTTTTTGGAATTTAAAGTGTTTCAATTTTTCCTACTTTTTTTGGCATATAATAAAGTAGTAAAATTTCACTAAATCATACAAAAGCAATAAAAAATTAATATTTTTTCACCTTCAAATTTAAATTAGACATTGCCCTCAATGTAGACTGATTTGAAAGAAAAATGCTAGAGTTAGATAGTCCATGTTTCTATGGCTTCCCTTTGTCCATTTTTGATTTGTGTGTTTAGGAGTTATGTTCCTACAAAATGAAGAAAATTCAATGATTAGTGATCTAATATTGAACTATATAAATCAAGTTCAAACATATCACAATTCACAAGGGTTAATACCATAGATAGTCACTAAACTTTTTCAAAAGTTCCCAGGAGGTCACCGAACTTTAAAAGTTCCCTAATTAGTCACTGAACTTTGCAAAAAGTTCCTATGAGGTCACCGAATTTCAAAACTTTCTTAAATAGTCATTGAACTTTGCCAAAACTTCCCAAACAGTTACTTAAGTTTGCAAAAAATTCCTAATGGATCACTGAACTATTTATGTATGGCGTCCAAATTTGTAAAGTTCGGCGACCTCTTGGAAATTTTTGGCAAAGTTCAGTAATTATTTAGAAAAGTTTTGAATTTTGGTAACCTCCTAGGAATTTTTATCAAAGTTCAGTGACTAATTAGGGAACTTTTGAAATTCGGTGACCTTCTATGAACTTTTGAGAAAGTTTAGTGACTATCTAGGGTATTAACTCCAATTCACAACCAAAAAGAAAATATAAGGACGAAGGGGAAAACGGAATAAGGGAGTAGTAGGCAAGAAAAGTAGGACAATGGCCATAGGTTGCGACTGTAGATAGGGAACTCGTTTAGGGTTACGACCGCAAGTAAATTTTTATTTTTATTTTTATTTTTATAGTGATAAATGTATAAGGATGAAATTTTCTAAACTAACTAAAAGCAATCAAAAGCAATAAATTATGTAACATATTATTTAGAAAACATAATAAATAAAAGAAAAGAGAATTTGATTGCCTTTCAAGAAGCACTTATATATAGTGATTAGCTAGCCTCTGGTGTGTTGTCTATTTATGGTTGCTTGAAAATTAAATTTCTAGCCTTGCAACGGCTGCACTTGCAAATGTTTCTTGATTCATCTTTGGCCCTCCAAACTTTAAAGTTTCCATCCTGGTCCTTGATTGCTCAAACTAATCCACCAACTCCTTTTTTTTTTTTTTATAATGATGACTTGCATAATCATCTTTCTCTTCATGATCAATTTTTCTACACTCTTAGAGGTAAGCATGTTGCTTGGTGGAGTATTCATGCTGAGACTTTGTTGTTTATCTTTCACCCTCAAGATTATTATGCCCTTTTCAAAATCCATCAGTGCATGTCAGTTGCTAAAAATGGTGTTCCCAAGATCATTGGTATGTTTTGATTTTCTCCTGCATCAACGATGATAAAATTAGCTGGAAAGATAAACTTTTCATCTTTGATGAGTACTCCTCAACCACTCTTTAGGGTATTTGATTGAAGTGTCTGCCAGTTGGAAATAAATAGTTGTTTCTTATTGCTTCCTCAAATTTAATTTTTTTATTGATAGACAACAACGTTAGATTAATATTTGCTCCAGAATCAATTAAAGCATTGATATCATGTGAATATCATATAAAGCAAGGTAGATTGGAACTCCCTAAATCTTTCAGCCTAGGAAAGAGCTTATGCCGTAGAATTGCACTACTGTCTTTTGTCAAGGCCACTATTTCATCTTGGGGCAACTTTCTTTTCTTAATCAATATCTCTTCCAAAAACTTTTCATAATATAGAATTTTTAGGATTGTGTCATTGAAAGAAATGTTTATATAAAATTTTTTGAAGGCATCCAAGAACTTCACAAACTGCTTCTCGAGCTTATTTCTTGCATCATTTGAAGAAACATGACTAAAGGTATATGTGAATTGGTAGGAACAATTACCTTAATCTATGGACTTTCTAAATGTTCTTCATGATTTACCTTTGTTGATTCTTCAAACTGAACCACACATTCCTCGCCCATGATAGGTACCTAATTTTTCTCAATCCTGCAACCTTCAAAGATCGATGTAATTTGGTATACCATGTGTACTATCTAAGTGAGGTATCCATCTTCTTCTTCAATGCCTCCATCTTGGATGCCAACGGGTGTTATTCCATCAATATTGTGAAGTCATACTATTTTCCTCGATGTCTCCCAATAGGATAGCCACATAACCTTATTTTCTACTATTCTTTCATAAAGTTCACAAGCATCATCTATGTGCATCTTCATTACTGATCCAAACGCTAAAACATCGATCATATTACGGTGCTCAGGTAATAAACCTGAATAAAAGATGTAGACAAGGTTTATTTAAGAATGTCTAGGTGGGACATTGTCGAAATAGTTCCTTGAACCTTTCCCATACTTTTAGATAACTCTCGAGGTCTCTTTCTTAAAATTGTGTATCTCATTTCTGATCTGATGGACTTGAGAGGGTGGAAAAATCTCAATATAAATTTCTATACCATATCATTTTAAGAAATAAAGCTCCCGACAAGTAGATAATATTACCGATCTCTTATGCTATACTTCAAGGTATTAGGAAATAGATGCATTCAAAAGGCATTGACATACATTTCTTCATGACTGATAATTTCAAATAATATTAGGAAAGCTCGAATGTGATCGTGTACATTCTTTTGTGCCTCAAAAGAAACTAATGCCTTGATTTTTTTGGAAAATATTTATGACATCTAGTTAGAGATGAAAATTTGCTTTCTCAAATGGAGGATATATTATGTTGGATTCGATAGAAGCTAGAATGGGGATTACATAATCCCCAACTAATACTTCGTCATCGTTGGCGACTACTCTCAGCTAAGCTGGTTGAGGTGGCTATAATTGATTTTGAATATAATTTTTATTTTCTACAATATTCCTTGCTATTCTCTTCTTCTTTGTCTGAATAGTTCTTTCGATCTCAAGATTTATCTCAGAAAAACTTGATCTTGTAAGAATCTTGCATAAATTGTTATTGGAGCCTGAAAAAGAAAAAAAAAACACAAGAGAAGTTAGGTTTTGTGATGAATAGCCCAAAACAATTAAAAATCCGAATCCAAAAATAAACTAATGAACTCGGTTTAAAAACTTTATTCCCCGACAATGATGCTAAAAACTTGATTGTCCAAAATCCTACAAGCGTACATGATCGTTGACGAGTAATGAGATAACTATCGTCCCACAGAGGATAAATCCTAAATGAGATGGGTGTTTGATGAATATTATTGAGAAACGAATGTATTTTAACTAGTGATATAATGAAAAATATGTGGTTAAAAAGTAAGGAAAAGTTATTGATGTGATGAAAAATATTATTTTATAAAAGAATATGTGGTTGAAAATGAGTTTTGAAAAAATGTGTGTCAAACAAGGGCTGAATTCCACTAGTTTTTTTTTCTTAATATCAAATTTGAATGTTGTAACACAAAGGATATGATTTATTTTATCCAAGCCTAAATTATTCTACGATTTATCTAAAGCTTGTTTTATGAATTATGTGATGAATATATTGGATTTATGAATCCACCTTTTGTTATCCGATTTCCGATTCTCAACCTTCGTAATTTAATGAGATTATTGAGTTCTTGACAATTGATAATCAAAGTATTTCTAACTGTCTCTTCTGAAACAAGTTAAACATATTCTAAGCACGACCTGATCATATTCCTATTCTGAATTCATTTGTAAAGTAACACATTAAAATACATGAGTATCTATATAATTGCACATGTCATACATGTTATCTCTATTATCTATTGCTTGTGAGTTAACCTTGCAGTGTTCTAAACTTATTGTGAATATCTCGGTGATAAAACAAACAACTATTACGAAATTGGTAGCCAATCAATCAAGTAATGCAAGACTCATGAAAGATTAATCAAGAAAATCCATAAATATACTAAACTACTAGTCTTTGAATTAAAATTAAGAAAATAATGGCTTCATCTTCATCCAATATATGTAAATATACCCTAGCATGTTTCTAGTTAATATACAACAAGAATAATGGAAAATTAACACTTGGAATGCGTATAAACATAAAAAATCTTGAGCTCTCACCCCGAGCTTTAATTCTTCAAATTATTGATGTAATTTGCCTTCAATTTCTACATAGGTTTGATACTCTCCAAAATACGATGAATTGACCCCTCATTCTTGATAAATTTTGTGATATGAATTGATCTGAGAGGCTAGAGAGATGTCCATTTATGTTGTGAGATAGGTGTATTATATACACTTATTTTGGGCTATTAAACTAGGGTATTTATTGTTAATTAGGATGAGTTATGATTTAATTTTTTTTAAATTTTGTTTGTTAGGTAGAACTTCAGGTAAATTGGGTGAATTGGAAGAAATGAATGAAAAATTGGCAAATAGGGAGAAAATCTAAAGTTTGAAGACCAAATTGCAAATATCTAATAATCGATTCAGTTCACAAAATGACGATTGAATATTATGTAAATTAATTGGATGTAATTAAAGTCAAACGAGTTAAAAATTAAAACAAAATCAATTTTCAGCCAAATAAGTTTAGCTCCAGATTTTCGGCCTCATATTGAGACCCATTATTTGGACGGTGAAAGTTCTAATTGGAGAAATACTATTTCTAAAAGAATTGTATACCTTTGGGTTAGTTTCCAACGCACTTTGAATTACTTCAATCAGATACCGAAAGAGAAAATTATGATAAATATACTGATAGATAAGTCCCAAAAATTTAGCCGATAAGCATTATGAGGATAAAAGTCAGCACATCCGCACCGATTTGTTTAAAACATTTATCGAGATAAACAACGTTCAATGATGTGGGTTCCATCAAATAGCCGACGTGTCCGCACCAGCTTATTTTTAGCACGACGTGTTTTTCTACCTTTTTCAATTAAAACTCTTTTCGGAATCAGATTTTTGCACCTATAAACCCAATTTAGGATGCCCAAAAAAGAAGGTCCAGCACACGGAATCAAGGGCAATTAACGCAAGAAATTGAAGATCCAAATCTCAAATTGAAGATTCAAGAAGAAGAAATATTAGACAGTACATCTTTCCTGGTATATCTAGTTAATAGGTAGGTATATAAACTGAAACATTATGAAGCTATAAAGATAGTTATTAAATTGTTAGCACCACAAAAACATTCATCCTAGAGTAGCTGTTAATACGAATAAGAGAAACTTTGTTATAAAGTTTGGATTATGTTTTTCCAATATTTTTTGTGAACTATTTATCAGGTTAATTATTTTCATGTATTGGATGAAGATGAACTATATTATTTATTTATTTATTTTAATTCAAGACTAGTAGTTTATTATTCTTACATTTCTTGATTAATTTTGCATACCCATTGTATTATTTAATTGTTTCGCCATCAATTAGATAATTACTTGCTTGCTTTAGTGTTGGGGACTTACAATATGTTTAGAACGTGACAAAATTAACACGAGGGCAATAGATATAAAAAATAATAATGTGTGTGCATTCATATAGATAATCTAAAATTTAATGCGTACTAATCATTCAAATAGGTACTATGAATAGACTCAAGTCGTGATTAGAATAGAAATAATTTATCTTGGAAAAAAAGTTAAATATCATAATTTTATCGATTGTCAGAAACAGATGAATAATACTTATTGACATGCATGAGTTAGTTGCCCTAACTAGCAATGAAAAATATATTGAATAATGAATTGATATATGAATGGTGAATATGTTCCATGCTTAGTTAATTTTTGTCTTTTCATGTAAAATTTGATATATATTAAGTACATAAATTAAGTTAATCATTGTGTAGGAATGAATTGATTTTTATAATTGGATAGGTTGAAATAGTGAATCATAGATGCCAAACCCAAAACTAGTATATTTTACATCCTTAGACTAAATTTAGAATAATTTGGGAGATTTCACTATTATAGAAAGATGTTGAAATAATTGACTTTCACGTGTGAAATTAAAAATTTTGTGTGGATTGTCCAATCCCAATAGGATGAAATTGGACGAAAGTCTTAAATTATAGATTGGTTTACTTGGATATGTGTTTAATAAGGGACATTACACTAATCAAGGTATAAAAAAAAATATTTTATTTGAAAATATCTCTTCATAGTCTTTATGAAAAGAGTTATTAAGCCTGTAAAAATATTAAAATCGAGTGCCTTAAAGTCAATCGACTTAGGAGTTATCGGCTTAAAATTTGTTACATGGGTCATTTAGAAAGTTTAATGGAGAAAATGCCGCAAATAAAGAAAAAAATGTTAAAAGAAAATTGAGAAAAAATATAGAAAATCAGAAAAAGCAGGTCCATGAAACAGAAGACGCATCAAATGCCTTAATTAAGTCTCAAACACTTATTTAGGGAAATTCGACTTTTGATAAGGGATTATTAGCCTAGTTAAGTTCTAGAGATTGAAGCAATCAAATTTGATAGAGAATCCTTGTTTATTGACATGTTGAACTATAATTGGTGAGATTTACCTAAATTAGAGAGGTGATGATAATATAAAATTTAACATTCGATCACACACTTGAAAAGAGCGAAAAGAACAAATTTAGAAATGTGTAAATCTCACGAGTGAAAATAAGAAAATATTTGACCATTAAGGGCCAATAATCGAACAACTTGTGAATTTATAATGTTATGCTTAATTCTTCACACACATACGTCGACTTTGTATTGGAAAAGTAGACTTTGTTTTATGTATTGTGATCCTGAAGTTGTGCTTATGTTTAATGTCATTATTTCAATTTTGAGATAAAATGTCGTGTTAGCTAGCTAAATATTTTCACATGTTTGTGTGTTTGTTCTATAGTTTTAGTTTTATTTGAGGACAAAGAAAGATTAAACTCATGTTTGGACGAAGAAATGGAATAAAGAACAAAAAAATGGCTAAAATGGAGCAAATCCAAAGTTCAAGAACTAAAGTCCAAATACTCAAAAGCTATGTTGAAACTCAAGATTAAGATTCGAGAGTGTAAGAGATCAACTGGATGAGAAAAGAAGTCAAATGGATGAAATATAGTCAAAATATTATCATACATAAATTTTTAGCTGAAAAAATTATGCTCATGATTTTCAGTCCTAGATAGAAACCCAATTTTGGCATAGTAAAAATTCGAATTGGAGAAATGGTATTTCAATTATATTCGCATTCCTTTAAAATATCCTTTCAATGAATTTTAAATCACCTCAATCAGATATTTACATAGAAAGTTACGACAAAAATACCAAAAGCTACTTGGAACAAGTCTAGGCGTGCACATGTCTAGGCCTGCAAAGGAGGTGCATGCCTCCTCCTCTTCTAAGACGCATGAGACTACCTAAAGGGTTCAGGCACACGCCTCAGTATAAAAAGGGAAAAAATTCTATTTTTCTTATTTTTGTGTTAAGAACAATTCAATTCAATTTTTTTTGCCATCCTTTAAATACCAAAACGTGGAAGGCCTCCTTAGACCTAAAAATTCATAGATTCAACATATTTTGGAGGCGAAGAACGATGCTAGATCATCAACAACAAGACAATTGTGCAATATTATTGAAGATTTTCCATCCAAAATCAAGATCTCATTCTCCACTTTCTTCCACATTTCTTCGGTCCAGGTGATATTTAGTATTTCTTGATTTTTCTTGATTGATTTTGCATTCCCATTAAGCTATTTTATATATATTCATTACTGATTAGATAGTAAGTTATTTATTGCAATGTAAAAATACTCACAACAAGTTTAGAACTCGACAAAACAATACACGGATCACTATATAATAGGAATAATATACATGGCATATGCAATCTTATGTGATAAAATCCTGTGAATCAATGAATGTTTTTCATATGAACTCGAATTAAAAATATGGTCGTTTTAAACATAAGTTTAATACATTTTGAAAAAGAATATTGAATAAAAGTAGATTATTGATTGTTTTGAATGAATAAATTTACTAGATTACGAATTAAGAATTGAATTATAAGTCAATAAGGGGATTAAAGATTCCAATACAAACATTCACATACTAGATAAAATACTTTATTTGTTTTTATAATTTAGGATTAGTACAGAAAATATACACATCATCTGCTTTGATATTGCATGACTTCGAATTTGATAAAAACTATTGAACTAGATATTAGACATTATTCATTGGGGGAATGATAAACTAACTCACTAATTTTTTACTTGTCCAACAATCTCCTACGCTTGCAGGTTTCAATGTAACACTTCCAAGTGAGACCAATAGAGGCTGATGCATCGCCTCAACGAACAATAATGTTTCAAAAGGCGTCTTAAAGACATTGCTTATTCATCTTGGAAGAGGCATGTGGAAGAGGAGATGCACACTGGAGTGTTGGCGTTGCGTGAACATTTTTCCTTATTGAATATCAAATGGTTTATCTTGTAAGCGTGAAACATAGAAAATTGCAGCCACGGTACCATACTTTTCATTTTGTTGCAGACTTGAACTAAATCTTTCATTTGTATCACTTACAGTATGAAATCTTTACAATATTTGCATCAAGAGTCTAAATGAATGGAAACCGTTAGTTCATCTTTTAGTTGACCTAATGCTAATGATTTGACCAAATTTTGACAATTTTTAAAGGGTAAAAAGGCACCTTTACATATTTCATTAAAATAAATAAAATAAAATAATTAAATAAAAAACCAAAAAAGAAAAATACTATTCATCTTCTCCACTCATCTCTCACACAGCCACCCACCCCAAAACCAAAAACCAGAAGCCACCCACTGTCGACCACCGCCACCATCCACACCGCCGCCGTCGCTGCCCCTACAATAAAAGCCATGGTTAGCAACCTCAACGGATTGCAATCAACTTCAAAGTCCAAAGAAAAGAAAAAAAATTCATTAAGCTGCTCAAACCAAAACAATTTAACAAAATTCACACAAATTCCTCAAGCTGCCAAATCCAAACACAGACATATAATTAATGTTTGCAAACAATTTCAGAAAAAATGATATGAACAAAATCAAATCTGATTTGCTGGGCTTTAGTTTGGGAGTGGCAGAGAATCTTGCCCAGGGAATACTTGATCTTGAAGACTAATTAATTTAGAATTCATAAGGAATCGCAACGAGTGGATTTTTTTCTACCAATTATGAGACCACATTGTTCTGTAATGTCCAAGTTTTCCCCTTTTCCTCCATCAGGATGATCCCAATCAAATTTGTGCAAAAAAACTTGCTAACACAAATTCAATTAACCCAATTGCAAAACTAATCCTGGGTAGATTCTCTGGCCACTCCCAAATGGAATATATATTCACGCAAAATCACTTTTCGTAGATCCCATTTGCAGTCCAATTTCTTGCTTGCCTAATTGTGGCGGTAGGCTGTAGTGCCGACTGTGGCAAGAAAGAAGGAGGTGACGACATAAGATAACTTTTTGGGATGAAGAAAGTAGTGGTGGTGNATTATTTATTATAATTTTTTTTATTTGAAAAATGTAAAGATACCCTTTTACCTCTTAAAAAATTGTCAAAATTGAGTCAAATCGTTGACTTTATGTCAAGTAACAGATGAACTAACAATTTTCATCTATTTAGATTCCGAGTAAGAGTTTTTTAAAAGTTTGACACCGTGAGTGATACAAATAAAAGATTTGGATCAAATGTGTAATATAATGAAAGATTTGATACCGTAACTACAATTTTTTCGAGATTTAATACTTTTTTTATTGCAAAAGATTCCGTAAGCAGTTCTTGAAGAAGAAACCAAAGTATATTAAATAAGCCTAAAATGTCCCCATATTTGGTTTTTAGCTCTATTATAAGCCTACGGAATGTCCCCAAACACCCTCTAAAATGTCCCCATATTTGTTTTTTTAGCTCTAAAATAAGCCTATTTAAACAAAAATGTTCAATTATACTGCCAAAAAAACGCTATCAGAAACCAAAAAAATGGGTACCAGTGCTCTTCATGCCAGCTATAGTTTAACTGCAGGCAGAAAAATGGCAGGCCCTCCTCTTCACACGTGTGAAATTCAGAGGCGACGTGCCATTCTCAGTAGGGTTCATATGCTTTTTCACTCGATAGCCATATCAGCCCTACTTTATTACAGAATTTCGAATCTCGTGCATGGAAGTGTACCTTTTATTTCGTGGACGTTTATTACGATTTCTGAGATGATATTCACGTTCATTTGGGTATTAACGCAAGCATTCCGGTGGCGGCCGGTGGTCCGGACGGTGGTGCGGGAGAATCTTCCAAGGGATGATAAGTTGCCGGCGGTGGATGTGTTTATATCCACGGCGGATCCTACGAAGGAACCCGTAGTGAAGGTGATGAACACGGTGTTGTCGGCCATGTCGCTGGATTATCCGGCGGAGAAGCTGGCGGTTTACCTTTCCGATGATGGTGGCGCCGCCGTGACACTGTATGCTATGAAGGAAGCTAGTGAATTTGGCAGGTCATGGATTCCATTTTGTAGGAAATATGAAATCAAGACTAGATGTCCAGAAGCTTATTTTTCATCTTTGGGCGATGCTGACAGGCTTGTTTGGAGTGAAGAGTTCAAGGCCGAGGAAGAAAATATCAAGGTAATCAATGTGTATTTATTTTTAGAACGATTCTCACACACCTCTAGCTAGTACCTCGAAACATTTGTCTCTAATTTAAAGTAATATTATGCAGTCAAAATACGATTTTTTCAAGAGAAATGTGGAAAAAGCTACCGAGGTTGAAGCCTTTGTTAGACCCGATCGACCCCCACACGTTGAGGTATGTATCCACGACCCCTATTTTTAAGAAGAATTAATCTCTATGTATATGGGTCCCGCGTGAGGTGGGTCCCGCACCTCAATAAAAAAGAAAAATACATTACACGCCCTTGAGTTGTCTGTGGGGTTCTATGAACCCATACATATTGCTTCTCTCTTTTCTCTCTCTCTCTTTTCTATATTAATGCTTCAAATGACCACTTGTGAAGTGGTGTCATATTGGACGATTGTAATGTGCGACTACGAGTAATAAACTACTCAATTTTAATGTCATATATGTACATGTAAGTAATTATTGTCATGGAACGGCTAAATTAATTAGCATTTTAAATGCAAAATATATGTTAAAGTGGAGAGGAGGTATTATAGCATATTTGGAAGTGCTTTAAGGATTATAAGTTATGTAACATAGTCAAGGATCCGCATTGACTGGATCGTTTAGATGCCTTTACACGTGTAGTGTCAGTAACCAAAATCGAGAAAGGAAAACCTTATATCCAAATCAAATCAAACCATATTGATTTCATCTATAAGTTGCAATTGCGAATGTTTTTTGTTTCTCTTTTTACCTTCAGACATCACATTGCAGCCGATTTTTCGAATCAACACCATTTACGTAACAATCTCAACTGTTTCAATTGTCTGTTGAAACTCATATCAAACTGTATTCACTTGCAAGTGTTCTCCAGAAACCACACCCACATCCACATCCACATCTGACCAAAATTTGCAATGTTCTATGCACAAACACGCGCACTAATAGGATTTATGAAGAAAAGAAAAAGTTTAAACTTACCCATTTGGTCCAATTCAATAACAAGCGGCTCCACCCCAAGCCTCTTAAACAATGATTTCACCTCTGAAGAGTACCTACGCCACAAAATTTCGTGGAGTGGAGGCAGTGGCGGCGGAGCTGAGCTGCTGAAGGCTGAATCCTGAAGGAATCACGGTTGGCTGCGGGATGCGGGCGGGAGGGAGAGTCAAGGGTTTGCTTTGCCGTTTCTGATTTGGGGTAAATCGTTTGAATGAAGACATATAATACAGACACGGACTAAGGCAGTCGGGCCAACGTTTGGACCAATTTACATTTGAAAAAGATGCTCAAGCCTAAAAAAGGCCCACTTCTAATTTAAAAAAAAAAAAAATGTTCTGGCAAACTGCTCGTCGGCAGCTTGAGCGGCGAGCGATTTGCCGAAGTTGTAAATCCCCACAGATTCAGCACGGGCGGCTGCATTGGCTGCCGGGTGCTGATTCTGCCGCTGAATCATACAGACTATGATTGTAAATTGTGAGGAAATGTGAGGATAAAAAGTATATATTGTGCATATTTGATGGTATTTAAACTAGAATTATCAATGTGAAGTTTTAGGTTTTGCCACTAGATACAAAAATCAAATAGAATTTGAAAAACTCCTTATTTCTAGGGATGTTAGTAATTACAATATGTGGCTTTTAGAAGGAGCTCACAATTATGCTTAAAATCTGTCCATCTAATTTGATGGTAGCATCTTTTTATTTTCAAAGAATAATTTAGCGTCGAAAAGTAGATGCTGCTTAATCTTACATTGAGACTTAGATAAAGTGGCTACGAGGATAAAATCTGGAATTTTTACTTAGTATTTTGTTTATCTAGTTTTCTAATTTTCTTGAATCTATTCTCTTTTGTGAGAAATTGGCAAAATATTCTTAGATTCTTGAATTTATTGCAGGTGATCTATGATACTAAGAAGAATGAAGGAGTAGAGGATAAATCCAAGATGCCTCTTCTTGTCTATGTATCCCGTGAGAGAAGACCTTCACGGCCTCATCGCTTCAAAGCAGGAGCCCTCAATTCTCTTGTATGCCACACTTCTCTCTCTCTCTCCATATCTATCTATATTATATATCTACATTATTGCGTGTTTGACCCACATTATTTTGGAAGAATGTATTTTGGAATAGTAGATTGATGGAGAATATGTGGTTGATAAAGAAAGAAAAACTATTGATATGATAGAAAATATTATTTTATTGAAAATGTGTGGTTGAAAATGAGTACAAGAATGAGAATGAAAAAAATAAAGTGGCTCAAACAGGGGCTTCATGGTAACTTCTAAGATGCTAATACGACTTTTTCACGCACATTTCAAAAATCGAAACCCTTTAGAAGCTCTAGGAAATTTTTTGACCAAAATATTTGAAAATCTGGATTAAGAATTGCAAAAGCTTTTTTGCAAGCATCGACTAAGAATCAACAAAGTTGCAGCTTCAACTCAAAGTTAACACAACCTTAGGCTTTAAACCTTATACGACTAATAACTAGAGTTTAATTTACTGTTAAATAGCTTTTTGAACTTATGAAAAAAAATTATCAATTTTAATACCGTAATTCCACAACGAATGAAGTGCTACTTTTTCTCACTAATTCCTTTCCAAGTGTTGTGTTATGTTGAGTTTCCTATTTCTATTTTTGTGCAACCTATTATATAGTGCAAAAATAATCGAACTCTACCGTTACTGCAGCTTCGAGTTTCTGGGATAATGAGCAATGCACCCTATGTTCTACTATTAGATTGTGACATGTATTGCAATGATCCTTGCTCTGCCAAACAAGCAATGTGCTTCCATCTTGATCCCAAGATATCAAGCTCTCTCTCATATGTACAGTATCCTCAAATATTCTACAATGTCAGCAAGAATGATATTTATGATGGCCAAGCAAGATCTGCGTACAAGGTACAAAAACTGATTATTTTTGAGATTCCATAAGTTGTTTCACATTTCGGACATAATCACCTTTTTATGTCTTTGAATGATTGATATTTCCATGTATAGACTAAATATCAAGGCATGGATGGGATAAATGGCACTGTTTGCTCGGGAACTGGCTATTACTTGAAGAAGAAAGCCTTGTTTGGTCGCCCCAATCATGAAGGTTTTCCTATATGCATTTCTCTCGTGGCGTTGATATTTCAATAGTATTCGACGAGGATATGTCTTATATGTATTGTTGTACAATACAATACACAATATTTTAACTTATTTTCTTTATTAATACTATCAAGTATGGCATAATTCACCTTACCAAATATGCCACGAATATAATTGATTGCACTGGGAGAAAAATATAATGTTATCTACTTCTTAAATGTTTGGCAGATGAATTTCTTGATTATGAGCCAGAAAAGAACTTTGGCATCTCTAGCAAGTTCATTACTTCACTAAAAGCACTAAATGGAAAGAAACTTGTCAATGAAAGGGAAATTTTATCTGATGCAACTTTGGAAGAGGCAAAGAATCTGGCCTCTTGCAGTTTTGAAGAAAACACAAAATGGGGAAAAGAAGTAAGTTTAATTAGTAAGCTTTAAGCATGTTTGCCGCAGCTTAAAAACACTTTTTGAGGTTCAATTTTCGGCTTTTTGGGCAGTACGCAGACACATGCTACACAAATAAGCACCTAAAAAGGTTCTTATAAGTGGGGGCAAAACGTGCTCCTTATTTCATTTTTTCTGCAATTCTTTGATGATCAAAACTGAATCAATTTTGTTACTCTTTTACGATTACAGATTGGTTATTCATATGATAGTTTGCTGGAGAGCACTTTCACTGGTTATCTTCTGCACTGCAAAGGATGGAAATCGGTTTATCTTTACCCGAAAAGGCCATGTTTTCTTGGTTGCACCACGGTTGACATGAAGGATGCCTTGGCTCAACTCATGAAATGGGCTTCTGGATTGGTTCAATTAGGTTTTTCAAGATTCAGCCCTCTCACTTATGGGGTGTCTAGAATGTCTGTTCTTCAAAGTATGTGCTATGGATACTTTGCATTTACGCACTTTTTCTCCGTTGCCTGCCTGTTATATGGCATCGCTCCTCAGCTCTGCTTCCTGTTTGGAATTCCCCTATTTCCCAAGGTAAATTTGCATAGTTTTTTCAAGGCTATTTGTTTGATATAGGTTCAGTTGCTGACCCCAAATTTATCTGAGACACCAATTGCACCAGCTGCCAAAGGGCACCTAGGATAGAAAGACTTGCTGCTTATGAGGAGGGCTTGTTCATTTTGAGAAACGCCCTCAGGGAAGCTACTCCTAGACGAGGAGTTGAGAGCTTCCATAGGCTTATTCTGCTTGATTTCCATAAATTCACTTCAATCTGTCTTATTTACTTAATTTTGAGCTAGAGTTCTACGCCTTGTAAATTACTGTTTCAGGTCACAGACCTCTGGTTTGCTGCATTTGCAACTGTGTTTGTGTCATCCCAAGCTCAACATTTATATGAAGTCCTTTCTAGTGGTGGCTCGATTAGGACATGGTGGAATGAACAAAGAATCTGGATGATAAAATCAGTAACCGCTTGCTTATTTGGATGCCTCGACGTTCTCATGAAGTGGATAGGTGTAGCGAAAGCAAGTTTCTGGCTGACGAACAAAGCCATCGACCAAGAAAAACTTGAAAAATACGAGAAAGGAAAATTCGACTTACAAGGCGCAAAAACGTTCATGGTACCCTTATCACTGCTAGTTTTATTAAATTTGGGGTGCTTTATTGGTGGAGTGGAAGGGCTTATAAGTGGAAGAAATATTGAAGAAATGTTTGGACAAGGTGTTCTATCCCTTTATATTCTTGTTCTAAGTGTTCCAATTCTTGAAGGACTGATCCGTAAAATGAGCAAATGAAATTGTTGATTTTTCATATTTGTAGATGTAATTCCTATTAGTAACACTTTTCAATAAAGGGATGAAATTTATAGTGTTTTATTGAGAGAAATGTGTTTTCGATTAGTTTCACTATTAAAAATTGTGGCAATAGAGGCAGAATTTTAGTAACGGATGGTTTCCGTTGTTATTACCGATAGATTAACAACATATTAGCAATGAGTTATTATTTTATCACTATTAAAAAAATATTAAACTGCCGATGGAATAACCACAGAAGTGCTCCTTCGGTAAAATTTCGTTGCTAATCCGTTGGTAAAAACTAAAAAATATATAAATAATAAAGTAAAAATATTACCAACGGATTTTTTTCGACGGCAATTTCTGTTTTATAAAATAATAAAATAATTATCAACAGAAAAAAAATGTTTGGTGAACTTTTTAAGTACAAATTAAAAAAGTTACTAAATAGTTACCATCAAATTAGGTAGAAAAATCGCAACAATAACATCAAATATAATGTGATTGGACAATATATCTATGTTCCCTAGTTGAACTCCGACTAAAATTTCCACTATCAGAATGATTAAATAGAACCACTATGTCTACATGACTATACAAGCTCTCCAAACTTTTTGGCCGTGCATATTTTTATTTGTTCCTTTGCAAAATGAAAAAAATAAATAAATAAATAAATAAAAATTTACTAAAAGAAAGTTTTGAAATATGTTGGGCCCAGTGTGACGGCCCACTAAGGTCATGGTAGACCTTTTCTTTTTGATTGGCTGCTGCTGAATAAGGCGTATCTAATTCTAGCTCAATTATGTATTTTTTGAGTTGACTATCGTAGACACAAGTATTAAAAATTGAAAGTCATGCCGTTGGGTTTGGGGATTTGGGAGATATGATTATAGGAAAGTAAATTCAAATATGAAAGAAACTTCTAGACTTTGGAATGGTGTCCATCAAATTTAAAAGAAAAAATGTTCACTTGAAATTTGTCGTTTTTATATATGCTGAATTTATCTACTACAATGTTAAAAGCTGCCTGCATTTTGTCTAGCTGTTCTTTTATAACATGTTTAGTAAGTACTTGATGGGACATCATGATTTTATAAATAAAACTCATTTGATAAATTATCAAAATCTTGGTCAACTTTCAACTTTTCAAGTGAACAAACTTCAATTTTAACAATATTCATTTATTCAAATAATTTTATCACTTATTAAAATTTGTTAAAACTTTTATCATAGAACATTAAACTTTTTGCAATTTTATTCAAGGGAAAATTAATTCCAATGAAACAGTGGCTTTATTAAGGGTGTGTTTGATAGATAATATTAAGGAAATAATATATTTTAAATAGTGATATGATGTGAAATATATGGTTAAAAAGTAAGGAAACATTATTGATGTGATAAAAATATTATTTTATTGAAAAATGTGTGATTGAAAATGAGTTTTGAAAAAAATTAATTTTGAAAAAAATGTGTGTTAAATATGGTCCAAAATATTATGCCATATAAGTAAAATAGACATCGTTTAAAAAATTTATCTCCAGGTCAAGTTGACACACTCTTTTAGGATTTATGGTGTATTAACATTTCTTTAGATAAAAAGATTATTATAAAGGAATAGAATTGTTATAAAAGAGTTGTAAAAATTAAGGAATCTTTTGGAGGGTTTTATAGATGAATTATGAGTTTTTGGGTTCGAACAGGAACAAGGAGAAAGAGTTGTTAGATTTGCGCTAGTCTATCGCTTAGTTGATGCTTGAGCGGAAAAAAATAGATTCATTATCGACGACGCTCCTCTTGCTCGCATATCGCTAGATTGGCGCTCGAGCGACTGTGTTATACATGAAACCCTAGTTCGCGATTTTTAAGAGTTATATATATCATATACTACTTAAATACATCATATTATAAATACCCATTATATTTTTGTGTGTGGTTGATCATTGTTTTATATTCTCATCATCAATCTAAGATCCAAGAGTATATTAAGACATTGAGATTAACCCTTTAATTCTTGAGATCAATCAAACACAAGTTAGGAAAAACATCAAAGTCAAATAATCCAAAACACTCACTCTTATAAATAATTAGGAAGGTACTTTCTTAATAGCTTTCAGAGATTGCTGAAGTTTGAGGGATGATGGACCAAAAATANTAAAAATAAAAATAATAAGTGTTTGTGATTATTCCAGAAGAGATGAAAAAAAAAGATATAGTAGAGGTAGGGCGGTTATTATATGAGGTCCACCCAATATTAGATGCAGAGAACAAGAACGTTGAAGAATAGAGTTTTACAAGTTGGTTCGATTTATATGTAAATGTATAACTCATCGATTTTAGCAAATGCATAAAGCTCAAACCATTTCTCAAAAATCCATCACTTGCATAAAACATATTTTTTTAATAAAAATGAAGATGATTTTGGAAAATGACCATATTTTGATATAGAAAACTAATTTCCAAAATCCAGCTATTTCGGTCAACCGAAATACACACCGATCAACCGAAATAGGTGCTTACCGTATATGCAGGCCTCTTACCGTATTTACACTTGTTACCGTAATGCATCTCACCGAATTAAACACTTCGGTCGACCGAAATGCCGCTCACCGGATTGCAGCCTACCGATATTGCATTATGCCTACCAGATTTCAAAAGGCCATTACTGGCCAACCGAAACTTTATCGGTCAACCATAACTCCAACGGTGTAATTTCTACAATAGCTATATTCACAGTTTCGGTCAACCGAAATTGGTCAACTGAAAGTGACTGAATGTGTCTATTTTGCTCTATAAATATTCATTTCTTTTGCATTCAATATCAACAACTTACAAAAGATTTTAAGAGAGCTTATTTATTGAAAATCATTGAGTTTACTTGATTCTACATTCTATTTCATTTAGTGTAAAAGAATTTCTTGACTGATCAAATTAGTTTTTATCTATTTCATCAAGAATTCTATTTTTCAAAAAAAAACTTAAGTATCTCATCTATTATTCTTGATATAAGTTTTATTTGCCAACACTTATATTGAAGTGTAATTATCTCTTCATAATTAAATTGTATTATTTGTTAAGAGAGATCATTGGTTGAAAATTTTGATAAATAGATACAAATTATTTCATTATCCATCATTCATCAAAATTTACAACATTAATACTTGAACTTTACTATTTGCTATCTATTGAAGTGTTATCCTAACTCTCTAATACTTAACTTAATTATATCATTTGTTAAGAGAGTTTTTTCAAATAATAAAATTATCATTTCTATTTTGGTGGTTTCGAGAGTCTTGTGAAAACTCGATTATTGTTAAGGATATGTGCTCCTTGTTGTAAGTCACCTAAGAATAAATGCTCCTTATTGTAAGTCACTTATGGATATATGCTCATTGTTGTAAGTCATCAAAGGATAAATGCTCCTTGTTGTAAGTCACTTAAAGATTGATATTCCTTGTTTGTAAGTTACTATTATAGTACATTTGACCTTACTCGTTATGGAGAGTTTAGTAACAGGGACGTAGATCATTGCATTAGATCGAACCCCATTAAATTCGCTTGTTATATTTACTTTATTGCACTTTACTTTACATTGCCATTTATATAGTGCTATATCCTTGAATTAAGTTATCGAATTTGCATAGTTATCTATTTTATTACACTTTGTATTTGTTTCTTGTGTATTGAATAGTTTTGAGACTAATTGTCGAAAAGGTTTCAAAAATCAATTCACCCCCCTCTTGATTAGTTATTCTTGGGCTAACAAGGATGGTCTTAGTGATCTACATGAGATAGATAGTTCCAGAAGTCCGGGAGTAGGTGTGAGTGAAATACGTTCCAGAGGGTCTTGGAGATTGTAGGAATTAGATCAACGAATCTAATGAGTTTTCTAGGCTAATAATACTGTATGTTTTATTATTTATAGTGGAAATTATTGACCTCGTCCCGAAGTTTTTTACTTAGTTAAAGGTTTTCTCCGTCATCAATTATTTGTGTTGTTTACATTATCGATTTCATACAACCCGGCAATTCAATATAGGGTAGTTAATTCACGTGAACTGAATCTAGATTAATTAATTTTTGTGACTTGTTGCAATATCGATCAACGATAATTTTAATACCGCATTATTCACTTATTGAACCCTCTCATAATGATTTTAGGGTTGAACTAGTAACTTTCAAGTGGTAATAGAGTCGAAATTTGTTTCTCGAACCTACTTTTCTCGAGGAATAGTTCGTTGTCTGTTCCGCCATATTTTGAAGGTAGTAACTATGTCTATTGAAAAGTTAGAATGAGAGTCTTTCTGAAATCAATGGATGAGCATATTTGGTTGAGCGTAGTAAATGGTTGGATCGCCACATCTACTATAGTTGCAAGTGTAGTTACCACTACTGATATTTCAACTTGATATAAGAAAGATGTAAACGAGTGTAATTGAAATAGTAAAGGTGTAACGACCCAAATCTTATTATAAAAAAATAAATTAAATATGAATCCTTACCAAAAACTTCCTTTAAAATTGTACATTACAATTAATTAAAAATTATATGGACAAAGCTAAGAAGAAATAAATCGCCATTTAATTGTCCAAAAATAAATTAGTGTCGAGTCAAAGAGTAAAGCATTTAATATATGTTCCATTTATTCTTTTTATGCAATTAACGAAAAAAAGTAATGGATTTTGCAATTTTTAAACATACAAGCATGATTTTCATTGATCAACACCATATATATTTCTCTAAACAAATGTATCTAAATCATTTATATTGAGTGACCATGGATGCAGCGGACAATTAGATTTGTAAAAAGGGAAACAACTTTGAATTCAAACCAAAATATTATAAATTCAAATAAGAACCTCAAAGTGTAACTTAAGCATTTAAGGAAATGGAAGAACTAATTAATTTACTAGAAAGTAGACAATTACACCTCAAAAAACATGTCGGAGCATTTAATTAAAAATAAATGTCAATTGCAATCAAGTTAAAAAGAAATAAGGTTACATGCTTAAATTTCAGATTTTAGTCCCGTGAACCAAGGCACAACCACACCAACGAACCGCCACGACCCATACTAACCCGTGAGGTAGGGTAGGAAAGTGTTGAATATATGAGAATACTCAGTAAGACACAAGTATTGTGTAGTCCCAAATAAAAATATCAATTCATGCATCAAAATAATCATAGTATCATATCATAACTTTAAAATTCGATAAGAGCTTATAACACTTCATATCATTTATACCGGATGGTCATTATTTTAAATCATATCATATTGTGTAAATTCATCAACACAATATTTATTAACAAGAAGTAATAAAATTAAACAGGACAAACCACTTGCACTTCGAAATCCTACCATGATTGATAAAAAGAATTGTTGGAATAAAAAGAATTATTTCACGTTCCCAAAACCTTTTCTCTATTGCTAAAGATAAGTATGTTTTTGCACACTTATTTAATATCTAAATATACTTATTATTGATAAAAATGAGTGAATTTTTACTCACAATTATGTAATTATTACTTTTGTAGGTAAACATCACACAAATGAAGAGAACAAGATAAAAGGAGGAAAATGGACTAAAAGTGTGCAAAATTGTGAATATGGGGGCCAAAGTGAACAAAGCAAAAAGTTGAAGGATTTTTGATGCAATTTATGAAGGGCATAATTGATATGAAAGTCAAAATTGAGGACTAAATTGTGCAAGATCAAAGTTGAGGGATTGTCGTGCAATTACCAAGGGACTTGACTGCAAAATTAAAACCAAATATTGGTGTTGGACAGAAACTTGGCGGCTAGGGGCAACTGTAGCAGCGCCAAGGTGCCACTATAGCATGTTTGAGGACCATTTTGTTAGCTTTTCATACTTCAGGAGCTTGGATTGCAATTTTTGAAAAATTAGTTTTTAACACTTTAAAATCGAAACGGGTCTTTTTCCTGGCAACTTCTTCTTTGTTTTTTTTTTCCTTTTCTTTTTCTCTTCTTTTCCATTGTTTTTCTCTTCTTTTTCTTTTCATTTTTAGTTGTAGTTTTCGAGGGAGAATCATCAAGAGCACAAGGAGAATACATTCAAGAATTTGGAGAAATCAAGGCCAAGCTTCAAACAAGGGTTTTATTTATAACTTTGTATTTTCTCAATTATTTTGTCATATTTGTAATGTATTATTATAAATATTCTCCTTTTTATCATATTTATAAAATAGGCTAATTGATTGTGTTGGGATTTGTCGTATTAATTTAACTTAGCTTTTAATTAATTTTAATATTTACTCTTTAATGTTATGTTATTTATTTTCATGTGTTTCTACTATTGTATTTCATGCATTTTTATTTATGTGGCCAATAGATGATTGTGTTTAGTGATTTGTACATCGTTCGAGAGAATATTGTATATTTTAAACCAAATGGTAGAAACCCTAGATTTGTTTAATGGATAGAGATATACCATTAGCCCTGGTGACCCAATGAGTTATTTTCACAAATATTGAATGTGGTTGTTTGGTTGTTATCGACATAGAGATATAGAATGTTAAATCAATCAATTATGGTTAATTTCGCTTGAGAGGGGTAATTGACTAAAATTGGAAGATCGAGTTAACATATTAAATGAGTAATTTATTAATTGACTTGTGGAGAAATTAATTAAGTGACGGTTAAGCGAAACCATGAATCTCAACCACATTTTTTCTCTAAAATTCCCAAATGTTTATATTTTCTTATTGTGTAGATTTGTAGCTAATTTTCTTTAATTTCCAAAATCAAATTTTATTGTGTGTTTGTTTTTATTATTAAAATTAAATTGATTAAAGTTAGTGTAATTGAAAGTAAACATTTCTCGAGGGATCGAAAACCCGAACTCAAAATATCTACTTTATTACTTGAACGCGACCCGTGCACTTGCGATATATAATTTTAGCGAACAGCTGTGTTTATATAAGTGTTCCATCCGGTAAAAATATCATCCATCTATTATTCCGAACTTGGAGTACTTATTTAAGATATACCATAATCATTCCATGTGAGATATACGTGTGAACCATCTATAATATTTATATTACATCATAAAACTACGCGTTTTCCATGTAATTGGCTCAATTTATTGGTTTATCTTTCAATTATACACATGTCAGCATTTCATTTCAAACTCAAACAAGGTAATTTAACAAATTTCAAATCAAGGATAGATGACACATTAGTAGCACAAAGTCATGATTGCCGTGTACTATGCCAAGAAAATTGCCCAAAATATATTATACAATAGATCATTCAAACCTTTGAATTAAAAAAATGACTTTATCTTTCCAATTTAAAAACAAATCATAGCCAACTAAAATAATATTTCTATCTCAACTAGAAGTACACATGGCTAAATTGGAAAGATTTTAAAATCAATATTAACTTAATTAATTACAAATTAAGGTAATGTCTTTCAACCTCAATAACATGGGCATAACTTATTCGAAATAATTATTTCTCGAGTCCAAGGTGCATTATTTAATACGAACTACCAAATGAACCCAAAATTGTATAGTAATTCTAAATCTATCAAAATTTAATTATTTGACTCGAGATAATAAGCGAATTTAAAACCCACTACGTATTTGTCTTTCAAACCAAAAATATAGCATCAAGAAAAATGAATTATATTCTATAAAATTTTTCGAGCTTTACAATCTCCCATCTTTAAAATATTTTCTTTCTTAAAAATTACCTTGGCTAATCAAAAAGTCCTAGATACTTGATTTTAAACTCATCTTTCTTCTTCCAAATTGACTCGTCAATTCCATGATCGCCATTGAACTTTGATCAGGAAAACCCCTCTATTTCTAAATTGGTGTACCTTTATATCCAAAATCATCGTTGGACTTCTTTATATGACAAGTCTTTTTATACATCCAATGTCTAATAACTTACCACGTGGTTGGGGTCATGAATATATTTTTTGAGTATCGAAACATGGAACGCATTATGTACTGCTGCGAGTTCAGGTGGTACGGCAAGTCGGTAAGCCACAATACCAATCTCTTCAAGAATTTCAAAAGGTCTAATTAACTACGGTCTTAACTTTCCCTTCTTACAGAATCTCAATACACTCTTTATTGGTGCTACCTTTACAAAAAAATTGTTACTTACTTGAAATTTCAAATAATTTCTTCTACTATCGACATGCCTTTTCTGTCTATCTTGTGCTATCTTTATTCCTGCTCAAATCTTATCAACCACCTCAATAGTTCGTCCAATGCTTTCAAGACCCAAAATTCTATTCTCTCCGACCTCGTCTAAATGGATATGCGATATGCACTTCCTACTATAAAGAGTTGGATCGGGGACATGCCTACAGTAGCCTGAAAACTATTGTCGTAAACAAATTCCACCAATGATAGACATGTTTCCTAACTACCACCAAGATCCAAAATACATGCCCACAACATATCTTCAAGAGTTTGAATGGTTCTTTCTGATTGTCCATCCGTCTGTAGATGATAAGCAATACTAAATTTCAGTTTCGTCCACATAGCTGCCTGCAAGCTTCTCCAAAATTTTGATGTGAACCTCGGGTCTCTATCTGAGATAATGATGACTGTAACTACATGCAATCTGACTATCTCTCTGACATATAACTATGTGAGTTGCTCCATATTGAAGTTTACCTTGATTCGCAAAAAAGGGATAACTTCGTCAAACGATCAACTACTACTCAAATATCATTGTGACCTCTTAGTGATCTCGGAAAACCTATCACGAAGTCCATCTCTATGTGTTGCCATTTTCATTCTGGAATATCCAACGATTTTAGTAGTCCTGATGGCCTTTGATGTTCCGCCTTAACCTATTGGCTGACAATATATTTCTTTACGAATAGACCAATTCTTCTTTTCATGTTTCTCTCCCAAATGTATCTCAAAGATCACTATACATTTTCGTACCGCATGTATGTGCAGCATACAGAGTGGAGTGGGCCTCTTCTAATATCTCGTTTCTTATACTTTAATCCTTGGGTACATACAATCTTCCTTTAAAATTTAGCGAGTTATCTGTAGATACTTCAAATCCTATATATTTTTTTGTACCAACCTCAACCTTAATGTTCCGTAGAACTGGATCCTTATCCTGTACTTCCTTGATTCAATCCCGAAGAGTAGGTTGAATTATAAACGCTTTTATTCTCGTTGTAGTCTGACTCGACGGTGTGATGACTTCCAATCTCAGTTTCTCAAAGTCCTTTTATCAAATGTTCTCGCATCGTGGGTAAACATGCTAACTGCGATCCTGTCTTCCTGGTTAAAGCATCTGCGACTACGTTAATCTTATCCGGATGGTAAATAATTGTACTATCATAATCTTTGTCTAACTCCAACCATCTTCCCTATCTCATATTCAGTTCCTTCTGTCTAAAGAAGTATTTGAGACTCTTGTGGTCCGTATAAATTTCACACTTCCCTCCATACATCTTAGTGACTCCATATCTTTAAGTCGTGAACTACCGCTACAAGCTCCAAATCGTACGTTGTATTGTTCTGTTCATACTGCTTCAACTATCTCGAGGTATAAGCAATCACCTTTCCATGCTACATCAAAACATGGCCTAAAACCATTTATGGAGGAGTCGCTATAAATTACAAACCCATCCGAACCTTCAGGTATCGTCAATACTTGAACCTAGACTAATATCACACTTTTCTGTCCATCGAAACTTCACATTCTTTCTAGTCAACTGAGTCATCGACTTCGCTATTTTAGAAAAATTGTCAATAAATCTCTGATAGCCAGCCAAACCCAAGAAACTAAGAACTTCACCCACACTGGTCGATCTAGGCGAATTTGTTAGTGCTTCCACTTTAAATAGGTTTACCTCAATATCGTGAGCGGTAACCACATGACCAAGAAAACCCACTCGATTGAGCCAAAATTCGTACATCTTGAATTTGGCATGTAATTTCTCCTTCCTCAATGTTTTGAGTACTACTTAGAGTTGTTCTTCATAATGCTTCTTATCTTTGGAGTATACAAATATGTCGTCAATAAATACTATAACGAACTAGTCTAAGTACTGATGGAACACTCAGTTCATGAGATCTATAAATACAGCTGGAGTATTGGTCAAACCAAAAGGCGTGACAATGAATTCATAATGTCCATAGCGATTCCTGAAATCAGTTTTGGTATGTCGCTTGCCTTGTCCTTCAGTTGATGATACCCTAACCTCAAGTCGATCTTCAAAAACACCGTGGCACCCCCTTAACTAGTCGAATAAGTCATCTACTCTTGGTAGCGGGTATCTATTTTAGATAGTCAGATAGATCAATTTTCGATAGTCAATGCACATCCTCACACTCTCATCCTTCTCCACAAAAGTACTGGAGCATCCCAAGGAGATGTACTCGGTCGAATGAAACCTTTTTCTAGCAACTACTCCAACTGTAATTTTAATTCTTAAAGTTCTTTTGGTGCCATTCTATACGGGGCCTTAGAAACTGGTGCTGCTTCGGGGACTAAGTCGATTGTAAACTCCACGTCTATCTTGTGGAGTGTTTGGTAGATCTTCTGGGAATATGTCTACAAAGTCTCGCACAACGTTAATATCATTTACAGTTGTTTCTATATGTTTGGAACTGATGATATTAACTAAGAATCCCTAACATGACTCATTTATGAACATTTTCTCCGTTTGTAAACTCGATACGAGACGAGGTAGAGGCATGAACTTTGCTTCAAGAAAACAAAACTCTTCCTATCCTGGTCTATGAAATAATACTTATTTCTCATGACATCAGATTGTCGTGTGATTATATCCCAACCAGTCCATGCCTAGTATAATGTCAAAATCTTTCATCTATAAAAGGTAAAGATTCGTCTCTAGTACCTTTCCGTCAATCTCTACCTTAATAGTCCCAGTTATTTGATTTGTACAAAGAGTTCTTCCTGAATGGATGATAACTTCTAATGTTATCCATTTTCACACACGCAGTGTTAGACTTAACGACGAAAGATGTAGAGATAAAAGAATGTGTGGCTCCAGAGTAAAAAATAACATAAGCAGGTACATCCCATAATAATATAATACCTGCTATCACATTTGGATTCTGCTCAACTTCATGTGGTTCAGTGCAAAAACACGGGCCCTTCCCTTTCGGTTCTTGTCCTGATCATCATCCTTCTTTTGTAAAGGCTCTATATAGTGTAACGCAATGCGTCCCGACTTACAACACCGAAAGCATATGTTCTTCCCAAACAAGCATTCTTCCCTTTGGGGTTTGTTGCACTTAAGACATGGTGTAATACTCCCACTCGTCCCACTAATACAAACTCCTATGCTTGGTCTTTTATTCAGCCAGTTACGTTGTCCTTGCTTTGATCATTGCATTTTTTTCCCCCAATGACTCTTTGCTCTGTTGGGCATACTACTCAAATGTAGCCCTCTAGTATGAAATAGCATGCATCCTCTCCAACATTTATCGATAAAAAGTGATAATATGAGACATAATGATCATGCTGATCTTCGACATAGTCCATTTTTGAAACTCCTGATCTTCTTAACTTTTGTATCTATCAAGCGTGGGGCATATCTTGAGAGCTGCTCAAACTACCTTTCGTAATCAGTAAGTGACAAGTTTCTCTGTCTAAACTATAGAAACTCTGCTTCCTTGAAGTCTTTTAAAGCCTTTGGAAAGTACTTTGTCATTACTTCATCCTTAAATTATTCCCAAGCCAGGTTAGATAGGCGCTCTTCAGTCCTAGTACGTGAGACAGACTCCCACCGGTGACTGGCTGCTCCAACAAACATAAATTCTGTGCATAGTATCTTTTGTGTATCCGTACAAGCAATGTGTCGAAAGATGCGTTCCGGACCTCTAATCCACTTCTCAACAGCCAGTGCGTCGGAACTAACTCGAAAGTAGGAGGCTTGTACCTACGAAACAGTTCAACCATTGAGATAGCTCCCAGGACAAACGAAGGTTCATTTTGTAGTGGTAGTGCATTTTGTGGTGGAGGTGCTTGATTCTGTCTGTTCAACTCTTGTACCGCCCGTACTAAGTTACGTATCAAATTCGTGTGGGTAGGTGGTGCCATTTCCTATATCAATCACCCGTCACATCTAGCATCAACCCCTATATGTTATACCTATAATATCATAATACATATTATAAATTTAGCGAAATAATTGCATGTAATAAAATTTAAAAGTAGGCAATTTAAAAGATTTAAGTTATACAAAAATTTGAATAAATCCCTCTTCTTACTCCTTTACATACCTTAGAGCCATCGGAGGTGGTCGATCGATGGTCGTTGAGTGACAATAATCTTTTATATTATTATTATATGTTTAAGAATTTTTCAAAAGATTACATAATCTTTAAACTTATGTCTTTAAAAAAAAAAATCAATAATTATCAACAGCATCATGCAAAATTAGTGCTGAACACATCAACATTTATGGTATGAAGAATTATGAAAATTTACCCTTTGTTTGAATCTCATTATATTCACATTTTAATGAGATTTCTCATTATACAACAATAGAAGAAACATTTAAAAATTGACATTCTACTAGTAAATTGTTGTATTTACAATTCAAAGAAGACGTCGAAAGATTGAAGTTCCAAAATACCTCCTTTTTTCAAATTTAATTTTAGAAAATGACCATCCCAATTGGTAGATGGCACTAGCCGCACTACATTTAATAGAAGGACAATTTGGGAAATTGAAAATTGGAACATGCCATTACACTTACCAAAAACAACAATCAATTATTTTTATGTCGCAACAACTAACAAACATTAACTTGTTATCCCACAGTGGCATAATTTTTTTTTTTTTTGCCGAGTCTCATTATAATAGGGCTCAAATAGTTTTTATTTATTTTTAACTGAGTCTGTAGAAAGTGAAATCTAAAGCTTTGATACCAAATTGTAACGATTCAAATTTTATTATAAAAAAATAAATTAAATATGAATCATCACCAAAAACTTCCTTTCAATTGTACATTACAATTAATTAAAAATAATATGAACAAAGCTAAGAAGAAATAAATCGCCATTTAATTTTCCAAAAATAAATTAGTGTCAAGTCAAAGAGTAAAACATTTAATATATGTTCCATTTATTCTTTTTATGCAGTTAACGAAAACCACAATGGATTTTGATTTTTTTTTAAACATACATGCATGATTTTTATTAAAGCAACACCATATATATATATATTTCTCTAAACAAATGTATCTAAATCATATATATTGAGTGACCATGGGATGAATATATTGCAATCAAATTAAAAAGAAATAAGGTTACGTGCTTAAATTTCAGATTTTCGTCCCGTGAACCGAGATACAACACCATTGAACCGCAACGCTCTGCCACGGCCCATACTAACATGTGAGGTAGGGTAGGGAAGTGGTGAGTATCAGTGGCGGACCCAGGATTTCGAGTTAGCACGGACGACCGTGGATCATCAATCGTTGTCAACAATAAAATATTAAAAACCCGTTTGATATCCATTTTTTTATTTTTTTTTTGCAAAAAATACATTTTGAAATAATTATTTGATAGAGAATGTGTAGTTAAAAATAAGAAAAATTTTTGAATTCACAAGTAATATTATTTTATTGAAAATGAGCGATTGAAAGAAGAGTCAAAAATGTATTTTAAAAAAATGGAAATCAAACAAAATCTATAATTTAAATATAACAATTATTTTATTTAAATTGAACATATGTGATTATGTTGTAAAAATTAAAAANAATTACATTAAAACCGCTAACATATAACATATATTATTTTGTTAAACTTATTATCAAATTCCACGAGTACCACAACGGTCAAGCGTTCACTATCCTACGGAGAGGTCTCGGGTTTGAATAATTTTCCTTATTTCATTTGATTTTTGTAAAAATTGTAGTATTTAAAATATTTTACAACAAAATTGTGGAGAAATGAATTCAAAAATTGGGACCTCTCATGTGCATAAACAATGTCCTGTCAACTAAGCTACAAGAGATATATGATAACAAAAGAACTTACCATCTATATAATATGAAAAGTTTATTCATTGTAAAAAAAAAAAAAACCTGTTCCGGCGGATCCAGCACGGGCGGCCGCCGGGGCTCGCCGAGTGCTGGGTCCGCCACTGGTGAGTATATCGAAATACTTAGTAGGATACAAGTATTGTGCAATCCCGGATAAAAATATCAATTTACGTATCAAAATAATAATATTGTTCTATCATATCTTTAAAATCCTATAAGAGCTCATAACACTTCATGTCATTTATACAAGATGGCCATTACCATATATCACATCATATTGTGTAAATTCATCATCATAATATTTATTAACAAGAAGTAATAAAATTAAACAGGACAAACCACATGCACCTCGAAATCCTACCTTGATTGATAAAAAGAATTGTTGGAAGAAAAGCAATTATTTCATGTTCCCAAAACCTTTTTTGTGTTACTTATTTAAGGTATACCATAATCATTCCACGTGAGATATACGTGTGAATTATTTATAATTTTTATATTACATCATAAAGCCACGCATTTTCCATGTAATTGGTTCAATTTACTGGTTTGTCTTTTAATTATACACATGTCTGTAATTCATATCAAACTCAAATAAGGCAATTTACCTAATTTCAAATCAAGGACAGCTGATACATTGGTAGCACAAAGTCATGATTGTTGTGTACTACGCCAAGAAAATTGTCCAAAATATATTATATAATAGATCATTCAAACCTTCGAATTAAAAAATAGAAAAATTACTTTAAAAATTAAAAAAAACAAAAATCATAACCAACTAAAAAAATATTTCTATCCCAACTAGAAGTAAAGGTGGCTGAATTGGAAGGATTTTTAAATCAATATTAACTTAATTAATTACAAATTAAGGTAATATCTTTCAACCTCAATAACATGGGCATAACTTATTCGAAATAATTATTTCTCGAGTCCAATGTGCATTATTTAATACGAGCTACCATATGAACCCAAAATTGTATACTAATTCTAGTTCTATCAAAATTTAATTATTTGACTCAAGATAATATACGAATTTAAACACATTATGCATTAGTCTTTCAAACATAAAATATAGCATCAAGAAGAATGAATTATATTCTATAGAATTTTTAGAGGTTTGGGATATTTTACACACCACAAATGGGGAACTTAGTCTGTTAAGAATTCTAAGTTACAGATGTTGACCACTAGGTTTGAAGAGATTGTGATGAAGGATGATGAGACGTTCGATAACTTCTATGTGAGGTTGAATGACATAGTTAATTTCAGCTTTAATCTAGGTGAGAGAATTTCTGAGCCTAAGATTGTCAGAAAAAATCCGAAATCCTTACCTGAGAGATTTAGGCATAAAATTAAGGCTATAGAGGAGAGTAAGGACATAGATGCTATTAAGGTTGAAGAATTGGTTGGATCACTCCAAACTTATGAACTAACATTAGTTAAACCTAAAAAAGATAAGTCTTTGACTTGAACACTGTTATGGATGATTATCATGAATATTTTGATTCAAAAGCACTTAATGATGAGGAAACGGCCTACTTTGTTAAGAGTTTTTTTTTTTAAAATGTTTAGAAATAAGAAGAAGGCTAAAAGGAGAAATAGAGGTGATTCCAGTGAGTTTAGATAAAGATCTAAATCTGTGAGATGTCATAAGTATCAACATTTTGGTCACTATAGAAGTGAGTGCCCTCATGGTAAGAGAAATCAAGGTTTATGAATGTAACTCTCACTGATAACGAGTCTAGCTCAGATAATCAAAGCGAAATGTCCACTTGTGAGGAGAGTGGGAAGTTTATGGCCTTTATTGCTAGAATTAAAAGTGAATTTGATAAGGATTGTGAGAAGGTCGAGGAAGTAGATAGTGGTGAGCAATCTGATGAAGATTTTGAAGATGAGAAAGAGATTCGTGAGACTTATAAAAATTATTTGAAGAGAGTCTTAAGATTAACAAGGTGAATAAAGGCGTGCTTAAGAAGGTCAATAAACTTGAGTTAGTTAGAGAGAAACTTATAGTTGATCTTCAGGAGTCTATCTTATGCCTCAATAAACTAGATACTGTGAATCAATCTCTAGAATCTAAAATTAAGGATCTTACAGGTGAACTTGAGATGTCCTCTAGGAGAGTTGTGAGCTGACAATTGAGAATGATAAATTAGAAATCCAGTTTAAGAATCTTTTGCGCGAACTTGAATATTCAAAGTCTCAATTTCTTACTTTCTCTAGTGGATCTAAAACCCTGGACAATCTTTTGAGGTTGAACAAGCCTGTTGGGAAAATAGGAGGTCTAGGATATAAGCAGACCGATCATAATAAGGCTACTACTTTCAAAACAATTTTTAACATGCCACCAACTAGCCTATGTATGTTCTGAATCCTGAACTCAAGAACAAGGGTATTGTACGATAGAAACCTACTAGACAACGCAGGACCTACCAACCTAGGAATAGACATCCGTGACCACAAAACTTTGAACCTAGGTTTATCCCTACTTGTTTCAATTGCAATGAGTTAAGACATGTATAGATGTCATAAAGTCCAGAATAGAAATAGAAATCATAATTTGGCTAGAGTTCAAAATCAAAATTTTGATAACCGAATTGACTTCCTCACTAATCAAGTGAGTCATTTGACCAAGTTAATGACACAATTGACTCGGAATAAGTCTTCTACTAAACAAGTTTGAATTAAAAAGAGTGATCTAAAAAATTTACAAATTTATCACGGCGCTATTTAAGGTAAGAGTGTTTTTATACCTAATTAATTAGGTATTTTTTTTATGGATGCTTATACTTGTTAATTGTGATTCATTCATTATTGCATACATCTCTTTTTTT
>CAIGRB010019511.1:0-19058 GCA_903798255.1 Fraxinus quadrangulata | reverse complement strand
TAAAAACCTGATTTATGTATTGATACGTATAAAAATCTCCCAAATCTTTTGACCCTTGCCCATTTCTCAATATCTGACCCGACCCGATCCCACCGGACTTCTGTATTTACTCCAGTCCTCCCTATCCAGCCTGCAGAATATATCTGTACGTGGCTCCTTGCACAAGTGCCTACCAAAGTCACCACCGTCCACCATACCTTTTTATTTTGTTGATTTTGGACTCAAATCGCATTACTCTTTGTATTTCTATGCAATAGCTTTTCATGGAAAACAATGGTGGTGTGAGAGACGGCAATATCAAAGCGGAAGATGTTATATCGAAACTCAAAGACGAAGGAGATTTTGACAGGCTCCGTGTTAAAATCGTTCGTAAACTCAAAGAAAATGTGAGTATATATCTATGTATGTATTTATATAAATAAGAAATTGAATCGATTAATTTAAGTACCTAGGGTTTATTTGAAAAGTGAAACGACTTGAACTAAATGTGGAAGAAGCGTTTTCCTCAATTTTAATTTACTGCTACACACTATACATAGGAGTGATTCTGTATATATCTGTTTGCCTTTTTAATTGTAATAGAATAATAAATTTCAATTTTTCATTAATGTGAAATGAATGCACATGATACACATTTATAGTTGACAATTTGCGATGCCTATTCAAATGATAAAGATAACTATACAAAGTGATTAAGATAACAATACAAGCTGGTAAGACTCTAATATAGATGTTGAGGTGATCAATCCTAATCAGTTGGCGATGAGCTTTGATAAGGTCGCGAAAAGTTTCGAGGGTTATTATCTTCAATCTTCTTGTTACATTCCAGCTTATCCTTAATAGGCCCCCAAGATGGAGTTCCCATTGGGGATTCCAGTCTTGGATAATGTGTGAACATGGCAGTAGATAATGGCTTAGTAAGAGTATCAGCCAGTTGACGTTAGAGAAAATATAGGAGACAACAAATGAGACACTTGTAACGTGATTACACACAAAATAATAATCAATAGTAATGTGCTTCATGCGGACTGTGAAAGATGTAGCTCTAATGTTGTCACATAATATGGTAGGGAGATGAGGTAATTGCAATTGAGCTCCTGTAATATATTTTTATCCAAAGAACCTCAGTTGAGCAAGAGACAAGGGCATGAGACTCAGCCTCAGTGGAGGATCCAGCAATCGTTTTCTGCTTTTGAGAGCACCAAAAAACATGAGTACCACCAAGATAAATAATGTAAGCAGAGGTGGAACTAGGTAATCATGATTACTATCCCTATCGACGTCGGTAATGGTTTTCAAGCTGAGGTTGGAGTGTTTGGAAAGGAGCAAGTCATAGTGAATGGTATGTTTGAGGTAGCAGAGAATTCTTTTGACACCAGACCAATGATTATTAGAGGGGTGATGCATGAATTGAGATAGTTTATTTACATCAAAGGAAACATGCGAACGAGTGAGAGAGAGGTATTTGAGGTCACCAACTACGTGGCAATATAGAGTGGAATTAGCTGGAGGGACACCATCATGAAGAGTGAGAGAGGTTGTACTAGACATAGGTGCGTCACATTTCTTGGCACCTACCATTTTGGTGCGAGAAAAAAGGTCCCTAATGTATTTATGTTGACTAAGGAACATACCAGAGGATGATTGAATGACCTCGTTGCCAAGTAGCTAAGAGACCCTAAATTTTTTATCTAAGAGCACATAAAGAAGGCATCAATAAAATGTGATACAATGTCATTATCATTTTTGGTGACAAGGAGGTGTCAACATAGACCAGGAACTAGATGCTAATGGATTTAGAGTAGAACAGGAAGAGAGATGAGTTACTCTTAGAATTTGTGATGCCTTAAGATAGAAGAAAACCTTTAAGCTCATTGTACTAGGCGTGAGTTGCCTATTTGAGGCTATATATAGCTTTTTTAAGACAACGAACTTGGGAAGGCATGATTTGGGGTTTGGACATGGTAGTGATAGTTTGAGGGGATAAGATGTGCCATCAAAAAATGGCATGAGATTAAGATCATAGAAAAGCGAGGTGAATTGCACCAGCTATGAAAAGTAGTTAGAAGAGGTGACGCTGAGAGGGATTTCAGCATTGATTTGCTCTAGATTATCAGAGGTGGGGTCTATTTTGGATAACAATGGTGACAGCGTTTTCAGTCATTAGTGAGAATATTGGAGAGGATGACAAGAAAAGAAATAGAGGAAGTGGGCCGAAAACGGGTGGACAAAAAGTTTTTATGAAGAAGAACTTGTCAGAGTCTCTGTACCATGTAAAGAATAAAAGCGTGCTAAATTTCAATATTTCCTTGGTATGAAATGAATGTGTCACATGGTTTATATTTATAGTTGAAAATGAGAGGATAACTATACAACGATAAAGATAACTATACAAACCGGTAAAGATAACAATACAAGGTAATAGAGACTCTAATCTAGATGTAGAGGCGATCGATCCTTATCAGTTGGCAATGGGCTTTGATAAGGTGGTGATAAGCCTTGAGGGTTGTTATCTTCAATTTTGTTGTTATTTTCCAGCTTATTCTTCAAGTGGTACTAATTAAGGTTGCCAATGTGTTGATTAGGGTCTGAAATTGTTCTGCAATCTGAAGGAGAAAAGATCCTTCCTTTGCGGGCACAAAAAATAATTATTTGTGTCCGTTTACATGGTAGAAAAGATTATGAACTTACTAATGCAAATGAACCATGACTAGAAATTTGGAAAAAGAAATAAGAATCAATGTTTTCCTTGTTAGAGTGACTACATTTTGTGCGCTGATTAATGTAAATTTTGCAATTTAGGAAGAAAACTACTGAACATGGCATATAGATATAATGACAAACTACTATAACTGTTTTGAGGCTAAGGCTATCTTTTTTCATACTGTGTAGTGAAGTTTGGAGTACTTGTACGGGTGCACCCTTAGGGACTCAAAACTTACAAGGTTGGCATCTTATCTCACAGGGCATTAATTGTTTTTTGCATAGAAAGGAAACTGCTATACGCGACATATAGATTTTTTGATAAACTACTAAAATCATTTTGAGGCTAAAGCTGTCTTTCTTTGTGTTTCTTAGCGAAGTATGTCGGGGTTGTACCCTCAGGGACTCTCTATAGTGGCATCTTATTTCACATAGCAATAATCAATGCTTGCAGGACCTTTGTATCTGATCTTCACTTGATCCTAAAACAGTCTCATGTCTCTCTTCTGCCATACCAAAAGTTATGGCATAAAAAGAATATGGGTACTGGGTTTTACTTCTGGGAAAGATTTCCAAAATTTTTATTTTTCTTTTTGCCAGTGTCAAGTTGGATAAAAACAATGGACAGAAGCAAGGAATATTTGGGGAATAGATGTGACCTATCTTACAAATTCGTCCTCCTAACTGTAGTGTCACACGATGGCTTTGCACGTGGAGAAGGGATGAAACCATGTGGTCCTTTATTCTTTTCTTTTGTATGCCTTAACATTCTGCAACACGTGGACTGCAAAGCCCAGATGGAGACAAGGAGAGTATAGACTGGGGGAAGAATTCTATGGCTAGTGGTTATCAACCACATTGCTTTCTCTAAGATTTTATTCACGTGGTTTGTTTTTTATTGTATTGTTTGGGTTGAATAAAGAAACGAAAACCTTCCATTTCTTTATTTTACTCTTTATCCTTTTAATGGATATTGACTTCAATAGGCTTTAGAAAGCTAGATGTTTGACTAGATGCACTTGGTTTTAAACTTGGCGGCTTGTTTTTGATCCAATCTACACTTGCTATTCATATTGCTAAATCTAGCTTATATACAAAACTAAGAGATTTTAATATTTTGTTTGTATTTTAATTGCATTGATTGTAATGAAAATGTGACTATTAGTGCAGGAATTACTTTGTTGAGTTGCAGAAGTTTTTCTCCTGACAATAGGGAAATATTAGATTTTGATGTATACACATTTTTTTTTCATGCATCAATATTCAATCATGTTGCCGATCAGAAAGGAACTACTAGAAAAGGAAAAGAAATAAATGAGTATTCATGAGAAGGAAATGAATCGGAAAAGACCATATATGATTGATTAAATTAGTTCACTATCTATGTAAGTCAACCTCTTTGGCACAAGACGAAATACAAGGAACTCTGTAATATTTGCCATTATAATGACTTATGCTTGTGACCGCTGCCAACCAGATGCTTTTTAACTTGAAGTTTCTACTTTCCTCCTTCAAGACAATGAAAAGATTCATATATATTTATACTCAAATTTGAGCTGGTTGAGTGTGCATGTTAAGGACTGTAAGTTTCTTCCTTTTTCTTAACAATGAAGGCTTCATCATTGAAAGCAATACCCATCTATTCAATCTGAGAGTTTCACGCCTGGTGATCGGTCACATTTATATGAAAATCATCTCTTAAATGATATTATTTTTTTGGTTTTCAATAATAGCGATAACAACGTGTATCACTATCCAATCATATTTGCCTTTTAACAACTGGTTTTAGTTACATTTGGAAGCTATAATTTGACATGTCATTGCACCACTGTTGTAACAATATTCCCTGTGTAGCATGGACACTTCAGTAAGGTTAGCATGTCCGTGTCCGACACGTATGGATATCGACACTTCTTGGATACTCTACCATAAATATTTTTTTTTTATTAAAAAAAATATATTTTTAACTCAAGATATTAGTTAATAACAAATGAGTACTCATATTTGAAACATTTCAACAAGAAAAAATAATAATCAGTATAAAACTAAATTTATACTATATAAATGAAGAATTTTAAAAAATTTAATCAACGTGTCAACGATGTGTCGTGTCAGTACTTTTTTGAAAAATCACGTGTCGACGTATTCGACACGTATCGTGTCGGACACACGTGTCCGTGTCGGTGTATCATAGGATATTCCTATAGAGAGAGAACCTTTCATAGTTTTAGCAAATGGTTGTATATATTATGTTCAAAGAATTTTGGCTAAGTTATAAAGGTAAATTGTAATGTTGGGAAAGGAGCAATAATGTGTTTTTTTTTTTTGCTGAATCTATAATGAAACCTTTAGATACCACAGGAAAAAGCTTCTTCTGCAGTGTTTTCGTTGAAGTGTTGATTAGGGAGTAAAAATGAATAGGAAAAAAGAGAAGCCATGACTTTGAACAAAAGCTCGTTATTGGGGAGCTGTTCTGGGACTGATAAACACTGAATTTTGTATTATACTGGTTTTTCTATCTTATTTTTGTAGGTTCTTAATTTCAAGTATTTGATTAGACTGTATATTGTCTTTCACGACTAGGAATTTAGAGTGAGTTTGTTTTAAACTTGGATTTTCATGATTTATTGCTCCAGCAAGAAGAAATGCAGAGGGACAGCTTTAGACTGTTTTGCTTATGCTTTCTTTTGTCCTTTGGAGCATGTGAAATGATTTATATGTTTTAAGTCTTCCTTGTTTTTACCTCTTACTCAATTATGATATGCTATTTGATTATGTTAGAGCATGGATGTATTGGTAATATAACCCATTTTTCTTCTCTCTTCATTTCCTCTTCTCCGTCTGAAGTCTGAACTTGATGAATTTTGCAGGATGAGCTATAATTTTTTTCTTCTATCTTTTTACCAGTTTACTCCTCACTCTTGTTTGATTCTTCATTCTGTACTCACCATTCAGATTTTCTGAACATGATTTTTCCAGGAAGAGTTGAGAAACAATATCATATCAATGGTAAAGAAATCAGTGGCACTTAACCATCCAGGTGCTGAAAATATGAAACCACGGCAACTTTCTGATGCCATACATAAAGAGATTGGGTAAGGTCGTTCTCTAATTAATTGACTTAAAAGGAAATAAGTTTTCTTTTCTTTACTCAACCTTTAGATTTCTGATAAAAGTTTCTATAATAACTATAAACTTTCATGCACTTTTTCGTTGGAAAAAAGAGTATGGTAACATTGAAGTTTCTGATTTGGTTATATGTAGAGTTTCTTTACTCAACCTTTAGATTTCTGATAAAAGTTTCTCTATTATGCGAGTTAGCAGAGATTTGGTTATGCGTAGAGTTTTATTTTGTTGTATTTCTCTATTCTAGGGAAAAAGTCATGAGCCAAATTTCTGATGGTGTCTGGAACATAATTAGATCTGAGGATGGCATGAAAACAGAGATAGTTGAAACAGTGCAATCAGTTTACAATAAATTGTCAAACCCAGGAGGAAATAACCATTGCGAGACATCTTCTCACGTTGATTTGCAGCCTGTTGGTAAGACACTTGAGAATAATGTGCATGCTATTGTTTCAGTCAATGACATTGATGCTACAGTGACCAATGGTGAGCAAAATGAACCGCCAGGGTTTGCATTAAGTGATCAAGATCAGAGTAAGAAGAACGACAATGTGCAGAAACCAAATGATAAGCTGGGGGTTCCAATGATTCATAAAGGAAAAGAAATAAAAGAAGTAAAAGAAGGAAACTTGTGCTCACCGGCTCTATCGGAGCCCGACAATTTGGAGTCTGGTCCTCCACCTGGATTTTCTTCTATTCTGGAGCATAAGCAGTCAGGTGATCCTAACGATGAAGATCCTGATGTGCCTCCAGGATTCGGTTGAGGAGTCAACATGCAGCTCCAGTTTCTGTAGTTAAATAGAAGCCCATTGCCTACTTGACAGTATGTGGGTGAAGTTCTTGACAGGAGGCTGGATCAATTTTGAATTCCAAAAGTTGGATTGGGATTTTTGCATCAACTATGAAGGAAGGTTAGAGGATAAGTTTATGATGTATTCTGAGAAATCATCTTGTCGTCAAAATTCTGTATAAAAATATTACAATCCTCTTAAAATTGGATACATTTTATTTCGAGTAGGTTTTACTCCATTATTTGTTTACTTATTTGCTTTCAGATTTTAACCTCTCCTTTTGCACTCTGCACTCTCAGTGTGTGAGAGTGCTTGAACACTATCTCATTGATTGATATGTTATTATGATGATTCTCTTTCCAATTTCGGTTTTGTTAACTATTGCTTGTTAATTGTGCCTTTTTATGCGTGCCTAAGAGATATCCTGATTGTGTCCTCTGGATTGGTTTTACTTTGTTCCTCAATTAAGGTTTACAGTTGAATACAGATATGTTATCCTAGAAAATATGAAATTCTTATTGTTCAATGCAATTTCAGTTTTGTTTACTATTTGTTGTTAATTGTGTTTTTTTATGTGTGCCTAAGAGATATCTTGACTGTGTTACTTCGTTCCTCAATTTATTTTAATTGATTTGCAGTTAGAATAAAGATATTTATCCTCGAAAATATGAAATTCTTATCTTTGATGAAGTACAAATCTTTAAAGCTGTCTACCCTCAATATTTAAGTATACCCTTTAACAAAAGTTGCATCTCTTCCTCTTCTCTTTACATGCATGTATATTCAGGTTTTTGGCCGGTTTTATGTGGTAATGTAGATCTATCGTACCGAAGTCAAGTGGTTAAATTATCCTTGTTTTTGAGAGGCGTGAAGGTATAACATGAATTATGTAATTTGCTTTTTGGGTGAGATGGAAATTATATGTTCGCATTTTTTTTCCTCGTGGTTTGCTCAAAGTTAGAGCATTTAAATTAAAGGTATGTTTAGCACATCGTACTTGAGAATGTTGCAGTACAATGGACTGTATTCAAACTCTTCTTTCTTCCAGTCGTATTCAGTGTTGTTCAATGTTACTTATTGTACATGTCATAGAAGTTTTATTTTGTCATTTTATCCATGGATTTGTTCCATAGAGAAATTGTTGTTCTTGACATTTTGTTGCGTTTTTTCTATCTCAAGTGTATGATATCGTAACAAGTAATATAGTGGATCTTTTGAGTGCGGATTATCGTTCCCACGATAACTATACTCTAGTCATAATCTAATTTTCTTACTCTAGTCATAATCTACTTTTCTTACTCCTATTTGATGAAAGTAAATAAATAAAGAATTGATATCGTTGTGACAAGTGATTTTCTATAATCAAGTAAATACCTAAAACTAATGGAAATTATGATGAAGTGTCAAACAATTATTGATCAAAGATTTACGTATATAAGAAATATTAGGGCAAAACAAATTCATCTAATAATCATCTTAATTCTTAGTTAAAGATTCTAACCTAATGTAGTGTTCGGTCGAATTCTCCTATGGTATTCAATTTACCCCTCTCGAGATCTCATTGAGCATATTCAACTAATTCAATTCAATATCTCTATGCGAATTTTCCTTTGTTAAACAAATTTTAGTTCTAGGAATTCTTAAAACGACTGCAATACTTAGTATATGAATTTCTACACATTATACTTCGTTGCCCAATTTTATTATACATTCTAAATTTTAAACTCACCTCTCGATTCGTAAGAAACTCAGGTAATCATCAAATTATTGGTAAGATAATTCAAAACATTAAAATCATAATAAAATCAACACATGGAAGAATAAACTATGAAATTATTGAATTAAAGAATTAATGATCACAAAAGATTACATTGTTTGCCATAATGTAGAATTTAGCTAAACATGATGAAAAAGATAAAATAATTAAACATTTTCGAATACATCACCAGGTTTAAATGATTAAAAATATGGAACAAAATCAGCTCTTGCATCAAGATCTTCTTCTTCTTCTAATCTTTGATTTGAACTCGAATCCGTGATGAATTTCTTCTCGTGAATTTCCTCTTCGATCTTGTGTTTTTCTCTCTTTTTTAATGTTTGAAACCCTTAATTCGTGCCTTCTTTGGTCTATTTATAGTTCCCTACACGTCCTTGACCAAATTGGAGTTTTTTTTTGGGCTACTCGCGGTCCATTCAACAAAAACCTAAAACAGGCGGTGTAGCGCCTAAGCGCCACGATATGTGTCCAGGAAGCGCCTGGGCGTTGTCTCACTGAAAATCTTCTTCATCCGTTTCAATATTTTTGTCATAATTTTTTTCCCGATATACGATTAAGGCGATTCAAAATGCATTGGAAATATAATTCAAATGGCTACAACTTTGCTAGAAATAGCTCTTTTTCAATTCGAACGTTTACTGGGCCAAAAGTGGATTTCAATCTCCAACAAAAAAATCTAAACACACTTGTGCGGTTGAAAATTGATTTGTGAAAATATTTTGGTTATATTTTCACTCTTTTTGACCTTTAGTTGTATCCATTGGACCCTTAGCATTCTCGAATCTTCACAGTGAGCTCCGACACAATTTTTGAGTATTTGCACTTTAGCCCAAAACTTTGGATATTGTCCTTTTCCACAAATTTTTCGTTTCTTCCTTTCAGTTTCACTTTCATTCATTGAGTTTCACCTAATAACACATTATATAATAAATTAGGCTATAATTCCATTAAATTAATTATGAAATGTCAATATTTTAGAGCACGAATAAGTGTATAAAATACACTTATCACATGTCTTCGGATATAATGCACAAGTCAAAGATACATGCTGCAATGAATTCAAGTAAGCAATTATATATTCGGAAAAGCTTGCTGTTTTTTTTATTGGAATGCTCAGGGTTTCTTTGACGGTCTCGTGACATCCCTCAAGGAGTAGACATAATGTCTTACCACTCGTACCTCGCGAAATGTTGGTACAACAAACGAAGTATATTGTTAAATTTTGTACAACTCTTTAGCATTGTTAACAGCATTACTTAAATTTTGCAAAGAATAGTATATGTGAACTTTTGATAATAAGAAACAGCAATTTGACTGGCCACAGGTTGGGGGTCCCCCAAAATTAGAAACCAACGCGGTTGTACAGGTGATGGTGGCATTTGCCCTCTGTGGCAGATGCTGAAGCTGTGGCGTTGCGGGATAGGCTCCTATTCACGAAGGAAAATGGACTCCTTTTATATTTCTCTTTCGTCCCAAATGCAAGTCTTGTTTGTGATATCGAATTGTTAGGAAAGTTGAAAGTTTTAATTGCTATGTGCCCTTAGAAGTAACAAAGTAGCCAATGGGTTAGCTTCGTTTCGTTATTAGCTAATGAGGATTTCTTGGATCTCATGTATTCCGTTGTAAATTAAAGTTATGTCCTAACATTATCGGACACGTATCCCAACAATAGTTATTAAAAATTGTTCGAATACTTCGATCTGTTAAGAAATTCTATGGGCCACAATCTAAGAGTTTGTTTGATTGTATTTAAAAGTAGTTTAGAAGATAATACTGTACCCCAATAAACGAAGAAACGAAATTAAAATTTTATTTTGTTAATAATTTATTGCGTGGATACTGAAACTTGCTCCACTTGTAGTGTGCTACAAGTAAAATCGAATGGGCTTATTGACTTCACAGGTGGACAAATATTCTTAATTGGAAAACATGCATATTAAGAATCCACATTTGTTGGATATTCGTAATATTTGGAATTCATAATTAAGAAAATAAGCGATTTCCGTGCATTTCATAATTAAGAAACAAGAGTATTGGATTGTTATAAAGCAGAAGTTTTAACTAGAGATTTTTAGATTTATAATGCACACCATCAGAGTAAATTACAAGGAAGCACTTCAAATTGAGAAAGAAACTACATTTACTCATATTCCAGGGTGCTTATTCAGAAGTCCAAATTTGTAATCTCAACACTGAAATCGAGTGCTGTAATTAGAGACATATCTAGGACAGTATAACTGCTATAGGACTTCGCACAGCATGCTTGTCTGAATTCCATATCAGATAACCTTGAACAACAGTATTGTTTCCTGAAGAAGCCAATCGATTGAATGTCACTCGATATATCATCTTCTGGTTGAGCTCCGAGAAATTCAGTGTCGTGGGCTCAACATGCACATCAACGCCAGGTGGACGGAAAATTTTGACGGTGTACGAGGATTTAGATTCACCAACATTTGTTACCGTCCTAGTATAGGTCTGAGAATTCGATAGAACTGTAAAAATAATAACAAATGCTGGATAGTTTAATTGCCCATCTGGTATACTTGATTCCGTCGAGCAATTCACCCTTTGCTGTAGAAAGGTCCCAACTTGTCTGTTTGTGTAATTCAAACCACACAAATATGGTATGTAGTCTTTGGGTTGGATGTCATAAACAAGACCCGGATCATTGGCCTTTGATGGGTTGACATGGCCGGAACCAGTGGCAAAAATGTTGGCAGGAAGGAATTTTTCGTCTTCAATTGGCTGCCTGGCTAGGTTTACAACGTCAGCAGTAGTCATGATTGCTGACTTGATGGCAGCTGGAGACCAATTAGGATGCGAGCTTTTTAGCAAAGCCGCGACACCGCTGAGATGAGGACAAGCCATTGAGGTACCTGATATCATGTTAAATGTAGATTTTGTGTTTGTAATATTTTCCACAGATACGGGCCATGCAGCAAGGATGTTTACACCTGGACCTAAAATGTCAGGCTTTAGAATTCCGGGGCTCGCAAAGTTTGGGCCCCTGGAAGAAAATGCAGCCACCACGGGGGCACGATCATCACCAATCAAGGTTCCTTTGAACAAAATCTTAGCTACAGGATTTGACGTCGAGTTTATGTAAGTTTTGACTTTTAGTCCATCGGCATAACTGATTTGTGTCGCTGGAAGGACATGAGCTTCGGCATTTATCGTGTTTCCATATCGCTCATTGTTCACGAGAATCATGGCAGCACCACCGGAATCCTTAACCGCTTGTCCCTTTTTAATTGCTGTATTTCCGCCTAATTCACACACCACAATCTTCCCTCTGATGATATCAGTTTTGCTCAAAATTTCCGGGATACAATATGGTGCAAGAAGATCGCTCGAATTCAACATCCCGGCATAAACAAGAGGCAAGAAAGCTGATGTAAAATCCATTGGCTGAAAAGCTGATTCTCCGTCGTGCAATTCATTATTTCCGAGCACTGCAGTTGCCCTGATCTTTCGGTCTATAGTGCTAGCACCAACAGATAGAATCCAGGGGGCCTCGTGGGATATAGAGAGAGAAAGTGGACCATCGTTTCCTGCTGAACAGCTAACAAAAATCCCCTTTTCCATCGCACTAAATGCACCAAGTACAATTTTGTCCGAATATAAATCGTTTGTAAGACTTCCAAGAGAAATGGAAAGAACATCTACACCATCATCAATGGCAGCATCCATTGCTGCCAATGTAGCACTCTCAGAACAAAAAAGGGAACATACTTTGTAAATAGCCAAGTGAGCAAGTGGGGCAATCCCAACTGCAGTGCCATTAGCATTGCCATACACATTAGCCCCTTTCACGAAGTTTCCGGCAGCCGTGCTTGCCGTGTGGGTCCCATGGCCATACATGTCTAGTGGGGTGTCATCTCCAGTCACAAAAAGCCTTGCCCCAATGAGTTTGTTGTTACACGCCGAAACATTGAATTGACATTTTCCTTTCCATTTAGCCGGTGGAGGTGGCACTCCCTCATCATTAAATGATGGATGATCCGGGAGTATTCCGGTATCTATAACTCCAATGATCACACCTTTACCATAGTTTGAATCTTTCCAAAAGCCCGTGTTTTGGTTTAACCCCAAGAATTTGGGAGTATGAGTTGTATGCAAAGGCAACAGTTTATCGGGCTGGGCGGACACGAATCCCATCTTTTTCTCCATCTCTTTTACTTCTTGAGGAGATAATCTTGCAGCAAAACCTTTCAGTACATTGTTATAAGAATAAATAATACGTGGATTTTCACTTGAAGATGCTGTAGTTGTTGGCAAAAATGAATGGTACCAACTTTTCAGATCTTCTGACTGAGTGAAAATTTGTGTATCTGGTGCCTCAACATGAACAATGTATGTTTCTAATTTGCTTTCTTCAGGGGTTTTATTTGCAAATGTTTCCAGAAAATGAAAACTTAGTATGAAAATGAAAGAGAGAATGAACATGAAATTGTAATCCATATTTGCTAATCGGCAAAAACTATTGTGAAAATACTTATTTAAGGGAAATCATCGAATGATTGGGGGGTTTCAAAATGCAGCTATTTATGCGTGATTTCCCTTTGATATTTTGTATTTACTGTCTCTCTCATCTAGAAAGAAAACTTGGTCATCCACATGGGAAGACCTATACATATTTTTAGAAGACTATGACTTCCATATAAATTAGATGATATTTTTATTTTTCTAAATCATTTTTGTCAATTTGCACTTGTCATTATCGTGTTAGTTGGTTACTTTTAAGTCTAGCAATTTTAAATCATGTTGTGTATCGCATATGTCTATTGCATTATTGTGGTATCTAACCATATTAAGGTGTCAATATGTATCGGTTGTCTTGGCCTAGTACGGCCTTATCCCTCTTTCCTAAAGAGAAGGTTTCAAAATTGGCAGTCTTTAATTTACACCTTTACGTACATCATCGAGCTACTTTCACAATCACTAGAAAAGACCTATTGGTGTTAGATTGGATGCCTATTTCATATATCTTTCTACAAGAGCTCCGTTGATGTAACCAATGGAAACGGCATAAAGAAATAACAAAAAAACAAAAAAGGAGCTCCAGCATAAAGACCTTCATTAGTGTGTAAATCAATTGTATACCATAATTGCAAACCCAAACACTGTCCCCTACAATAATAATTGAATTTTCGACTCTAGCGCAACTTCTACTGCTCCAAAGATAAGGATGGAGCGGTATGGGACTCTGAACCAGAGAAGACACTTATTGAGTGTTCTTGAATGAAATGTTATGAAACTATAGGATTTGATCGCGTGCGTAAGATTTATCCTTTAAGGTGAGCCAATCAAGTGTAAGTCGAATCATGAATCACGTCTAACTATGTACAAAAGACTGCATCAACGAGTGTTCTCTAGATCCATCCAAGAGATACAATCATTATTTGAGGTAAAATCTCACATCGTTTAAATATGAAAAATAATAATGAATATTTACATATGCTTTGAACTTTAAATAAAGTTGTTCTTTTATGATGGATCTTAAACTTCAATGTGTTACTATAGTGCAAAATAAGTTATGGATGCAATTGAATCAGTTTAAAGCTAGGATGAGCAGTCAAAATCTAAAATTATTGTTGTCAATTGAGTCAGCATCTTGTAGGGCACGATAGAGACTAAAATCTGCCATTCATAAATATAGAATTAATAATAACATGATCAAACTTTCAAAATAGAATACGAACGCTCAATGGTTATCATCCACATCCTAAGTCGATAACTTTATTTCATCTTAATCTTTCAGGAAATTAAGGAAATTTCTGTTAAGTTTTTGGCTTCCATCTTAAAAGTTTAACCTTATTAAGAGGAGTAGTTCAAACCTTTATAAATTGGTCTATGTTTCATCTTTATTCGATATCGAATTCTATTCCTTAACATGCTCTTGCAAGATGGTGGCTCGTTTGAGCACACCAATTTTGAAATCCGTGTGCTCAATTTTTTTGGAGTCTTAATTGGATCGAATTGCTCGATTGACCTTAATGAAATTTGATACCCTGTTAAGTTTTTGGGATTCCATCTTAAAAACTCAACCTTATTAAGAAAAGTAGCACAAATCTTTATAAATTGGTCTATATTTTTATCTTTATTCGACGTCGGATTCTATTTCTTAACAATTTCTTAGTAGGAGACTTGATGACTCTACAATTTTATTTTATTATTTTGTCTCGTCTTTTTTTTACTATCGTCACTAAAATCTGGAGGAAATTTGGGTTAAGAATTTCACAAATTAGTATGGAGTGGTGATTGTATAGACAACGTTACATGCATAGAGACAAATTAATAACAAACATGGAACGATAATGTTTTCATAACCTTGGTGTCCATACATATTCCCATAATTCAACAGACAACACACATTTGCCGAGGCTTATCTAATGTGGCTAAGGATTGGGTTTCGTCTCATTGCCTCAAAGCTGAGAGATCTTGCTTTAAGTCACATCGGAAAGTGGTACTGAACTAGGCGATAGAATATGCCCTCGTTGACCGAAAGCGAAGATAGTGGAGGCGACATGCTCCGATTCAATAACCTCGGAAAATTTTGCATAACATTTTTGCTTAACTGACAAACACATACGTCGTATCATAACAATACACCAAATTCCACTTTAATACATTTATTAGATTATGTCATTTCCAATTCAAAGTCGATAATTAATTTTAATTACACATCATAACTACTACTCATTTATTATCTACAAATTTCATGAGACTCAATACAATCATCCTACTAAAAAATTCCTAATAAGCTTATACGGACATAGACAAATTGTGGGTGGGCCCGGCCTCACATTCGTGAAGAAAGGTTGCCAAAGGCACTTCGTAATGACCACGAGTCAATTAAAACCTTTCCACACGTCTACGTGAATGAGAGGTTATGAAATTATAGAAAAATGGGAAGGATTTTACTTTTAGCCAATCAACTGTAAATCAAATATTATATGAATATCACATTTTCGTGTTCTGTCTATATACTAAGGTGTCAAAATGTGATTGGTAGCTCTTGCATTCGAGAAATGAATTAATTCTTTCTACTTGAGCTTCAGCATGATTGTATTTGTGTCTCCATGCTTGCATAGATAGTATGGCTATCCAATCACTACTACAAATTGGTGAATCCTCCGATGATAGTCCAAAAAAATACAATTGTCGTTTGAAAAAGAAAGAAAGAGGAAGATTATTTCCTTTTTTTCCAGAAAAAAAAAATTAAATCAAAGTTAAAAGAAGATTATTCGAAATGATTGACTTGGGACTGTCACGAAGTGACAATTGGGATAAATTTTAGACGTTAAAAGAAGATTATTCGAAATGATTGACTTGGGACTGTCACGAAGTGACAATTGGGATAAATTTTAGACGTAGCAGGACCATTGAATTTTGGAGTTCATTGATTATTATGTTTTTTTATTTGAATGATATAAAATTTTATTCCTAGCACATCCTACAAGATGACGATTCATTTAAAAACACTATTATTAGATATGGATAGCTCGTTTGAGCCTAAAACGAATTGAATTTTTTGTTTGAACTTTAAAAAAAAAAAAAAAATAGATACCATTTTTAGATATGATTTTCATCTTAAAATGTTAACTTTATTTAGATGAGTTCAGAGTCCATATATATTTTAATTTGATGATTATTTCTCATATCAAGCAACGTGGAATTTTACTTTTACCTATGATTGTATATGTCGGGCAGCCTTACGAGTACATTTTGTTGATTTTAGTCTTTTGTGTCAAGGTATATGTGCAATAGTAAGTCCCAAGCTAATCTAGGAAATTTATCCTTATTTAGTCAACCAATCCAAAAGAAATAATAATAAATAAAAAAAATTAGCCCGCCTTGGATTCGCCTTCACTAAAGTAATGTGCTTTATGAAATTCTTTCTTTCGGATTATTGATTGGCCACATCACATAATAGAGAAAATTAGTTAAATTAAATACATAAGTTTACTTATAAGCACATAATGTTTGTATACAAATAAATAATTTGCTTATATGTAAAAAATTCACTTGTAGGTAAAAAAATCGTGTAAGGATTTTTTTTTAAAAAACTTAAAATGAATACAATATTTTTAAAAGAAAAATAAAATTGCTTTTAATATAAATATTTTTGTACTAAAAGATAAAAATTAAGTTACTTATTTAAATAGTAACACGTAAGAGTTACTTTAAAAAAATTACTTTTCAATTAAAATAAAGGAAAAAATGTTATTCAAAGATGTTGTACACAAAAATTAGGCTGCGTTTGATATCTCCTATTTTCTTTGAAATTCCATTTTCCAAGAAATGCTATGTTTGATGGGCTTATTTTCTTGAGCACTTATTTTCCACATTCCACCATACACGTGCACCATTTCTTCGAAATTGAGGAAAAGGTTTTCCCAAAAGCCTTTTTCCAGGCTGCTGTCCAGTTTTTTTGTTTTTTGTTTTTATATTTTGGCAATGGAATTCATAATCAATTGTAATTTTTTTTTTTTACTTTAATGGACAATTTTGATGCAAACGAAGGTCAAACGAACACTAAACTTTGATTTTAAAAAATGATTTTTTAGAAAAAAAATGATTTTTTACTTTTTAGCTATGGAAACAAATTTTATAACCAATTATGGAAAAAATTATCACTTTAATGGACAATTCCATCTAAAACAAAGCTAAAAGAATACAAAATTTAAAAAATTTCCGGGTGAAAAATTATACTAATCAAACACACTTAATTTCCAATTCCTTGCAAAACAATTTCTAGGCAATTATTTTCCCTAAAATTCATTTTCTTTCCACCATTGCAATCAAACGGACCCTTCAATTTACTTATAAATAGGTAAGGAAAATCGTTCATAGGTAAAGAAGTGAGGGTCTGTTTGATTGCAAATGTGGAAAATAAGTGGAAAGAAAATAAATTTCAGAGAATTGAATTGCCTATAAATTGTTTTACTGAAAATTGTAATTAATTGTGTTTGATTGGTATAATTTTCCACTTGAAAAATGTTGAAAGTTTGGTGTCCATTTGGTTTTATTTTTCATGAAAATTGTCCATTAAAGTGATAATTTTTTTTTACCATTGGGTCTAGCATTTGTTCCAATTGTTAAAAAAAATTAAAATTAAAATTAAAAAAAAAATCATACCGAATACCATTCATTTAGCTTTGTTTTGTATGAAAATTGTCAATAAAAATGATAAATATTTTTATCATTGCGTCTAAAAAATTTTCAAATTGCCAAAAAAGAAAAAGCAAAAAAAAAAAAAAAAAAAGATGGAAAATCAAATTCTCACTAAAACCAAAGGAATTTGAATTCCTTGATTCAAGGGAAAATGGGTACGTGAGCATGGCTGGGGGAAAATAAATTCCAAGCAAAATTTGTACTATCAAACATGAAGAAAAGTGGGAAATGGAATTCATTTTTCATTCTCCTTGGAAAATTAGGCTTATCAAACCGGGCCTAAGTTTTAATATAAATAACTTTCTTGTTATTCAAACTAAAAAAATAAGTTAGTTACTCATTTGCCAAGAAAATTAAGTTATCCAATAGGGGATTATGATATTTGTACATAAAAATAGTATATAAAGAATAACATAAAATGATGTGGAGGAAAAAGATTGAATAAAAAAATTGACTGTGTTTTAAACAAGCAAATTGTATAGTGTCATGAGATATTATATAATTTCTTATGTAAATCTTTATGTACATGTAGCAAAATTCGCAAATAGGATAGAGTAACAACTTACCGAAATCATGGTATACACATAATAATGATCAAATCACGATTTAAACGTAGAAAATGCAGAAATTCAAAGGGGATGAAATGAAGTGAGATATGCGAATGCAAATCTCCTTAAAATTGATTTCATCATCTACACTGATGCTAACGGGATCAAATAGACGTTCTATTCCCAAAATATAATGTTTTTTCCAAAATTAATATAACACAATATTAATTTTGCCGGACAAACCAACGATTGACTACGCTCTTCTAGAATAAAAGATATCGAATACAAAATATCGAACACGAAGTTAAAAAAAATATTTTTAGCATAATTTACAGAATGAAGGAATTAGAAATCAATTATATGGAATTGATTTGGAGTCGGAAAAAATGGAACTAAATGTCTCTATTTATATATTTTTCAAGTAGCTTTTTGAATGGTTGCATCTAGGGCTGGCGTGGGTTGAGTTGGATTGGTTTTTAGTCCAACCTAAACCCAATCCAACATATTCGGTTTGACAATAATTCAAATCGAAACCAACTCATTCACGGTTGAAACCAACACAATCCAAATTGACCAAACTCGAATTGGTTTGGGTTGAGTTGATTGGTTTGGACTTGAGTCCAATTCAAGTTGGACTTAGTTATTCTTTTATTGGACAATTTTTTTATGAGCCCAATGGTTGAGACTTTTTTCGTTGATTTTGAACAATTTTTTTGAAGTTTGATTTCAATTTGGATCAATTTTAGTTACATTAAAAAAGGAGATTTGAAAGACCTCAAGTCGATTGAAATTGTATCAATAGTCCGTGAAATTAAGTTCTATTTCAATAGAACAATATAAATTAAAAATATTGTAAAACATATTAAATCTATTATACCACGATCAAATTAAATACATATTAAGTCAATCAAATACATGTTGAATACCTACATA
>CAIGRB010019465.1:0-19559 GCA_903798255.1 Fraxinus quadrangulata | reverse complement strand
TGTTGTGACTGAGCCTTCTCTTGACTATGATTCTGCTAATGTTGTTGGTGGTGAGAATCAGATCCAAGAATGGATCTTAGATTCTGGTTGTACCTTCCACATGTCTCCTAAAAGGAGTTGGTTTAACTCCTTTAAGGAGATCAATAGTGGAGAGGTTGTGATGGACAATAATATTGCCTGTAAAGTTCAAGGCATAGGTGATGTTACATTGAAATTTGAAAATAGTTATATCTTTACCTTAGAAAGGGTAAGAAACGTTCCTGAATTATCTAGGAACCTAATTTCAATGAGAAACTTGGATGATTTAGGCTTGCTAGGTAAGGTGGGTGATGGTTTATTAAATGTGATGAGAGGATCTCTTGTGATGTTTAAAGGTGTTAAGAGGGATGGGATTTATGTTGCTAAGGCTAGTGTTGTGATTAGTGGGATGGCTGAGTCTTGTAATGTTGATCTTGATGCCACTTTAAAGTGGCACAAGAGATTGGCTCATGTAAGTGAAAAACGGCCTAAGTATTCTTCATAAGAAGGGTGCCATTGGAAAGGATTCTATTTCTAGAATTCCTTTCTGTGAAAATTGCACTTTAGGAAAGCAGCGCATATTGCATTTTAACACAAGAAAACACAAATCCACCTCTATCCTTGAATATATACACTGTAATTTATAGGGGCCTTCATCCACTATCACTCAAGGAGGAAGTAAATACTTTATTTCCTTGATTGATGACAATTCTAGAAAGATTTAGGTCTATTTGTTGAGACACAAATCTGAGATTTTTGGGAAGTTTAGAGCCTGGAAACTGTTAATAGAAAACCAGACTAGGAAGAAAATTAAAACTCTTAGGACTGACAATGGCCTTGAGTTTTGTAATGCTAAGTTTGACATTTTCTGTTCTGAGAATGGTATTATGAGACATAAAACTACCCTTTATACCTCTCAGCAGCAGAATGGGGTGGCTGAGAGAATGAATATGACTTTATTAGAGAAGGTTAGGTACATGCTTGTTAGGTCAGGTGTGCCCATAGCCTTATGGGGGAAGCCTTGATGACAGCCACTTACATTGTTAATAGAACCCCTTCTAATACTCTAGGTGATAAGACACCTGAAGAGCAATGGACTGGATCTGCTCCCGATTACTCACATTTGAGACTTTTTGGATGTGCAGCCTAATCTCACCAAAATTTAGGAAAATTAGAACCTATGGCCCAAAAACTTATTTTCTTGGGTTATCCTAATGGGGTGAAGGGTTATAGGCTGTGGAGTAGATAATCTAGTGGTTTTAAGATCATTATTAGCAGGGATGTCGCTTTTGATGAGCAAAACATTCCCTGTTTGAGAGGAAAAGGGTCTGAAAAGTCTAATGAAGGGATAGGTGGTGATAGGACCAAGCTACAAGTGGAGCTTGGCTTGCTTTCTCAACATGCTGATGTTGAACAGATTGAGATAGAGGCTGAAAATGAAAATCTGAGTGATGACAGAGAAGAAAGTGAGGTTCAAGATGATGTTGAAGAGCAAGAGAGTGAAGATAATGACTATCAATTGACCAGGGATAGAAATAGGAGAAATATTAGAGAACCTATAAGGTATAGAGACTACTTAACTTTAGCTTTACTCTCCTATCAAGACTTAGCATTTAGAGAGCCAAAATCTTATGATGAGGCTATCCCCATTCAGCAATCTAAGGAATAGCTGATTGCTATAAATGAGGAAATGACTTGATTAAGAATGAGACATGGATTTTAGTTCCAAAACCTGCAAGTAAATCCATTGTTGATTGCAAATGGATCTTCAGCATTAATGAGGGTAACACTGAGAAGGTGCATATAAGATTTAAGGCTAGAGTTGTGGCAAAAGGGTTTACTCAAAAGGAAGGCATAGACTATAGTGAGATCTTTTCTCCAGTGATTAAGTATACTACTATTAGAGTTATGCTTACCCTTGTTGCTCATTATAATCTTGAACTTAAATAAATGGATGTAAAAACTGCTTTTTTATATAATGATCTTGATGAAGTGACACCTGGTTTTATTGATAAATCTAAAACTGATTTTGTATGTTTGTTGAAAAGATCATTGTATGGTTTGAAGCAATCCCCAAGACAATGGTATATAAGGTTTGATACTTATGTTTCTTCTGTTGGTTTTGTAAGAAGTGAATTTGACCATTGCTTGTACTTCAAAAGAGATGATGAAAATGCTATTGTTGTTTTTTTATTCTTATATGTGAATGATATGCATGTTATTAATGAAATAAAAAGAACTTTGAGTGCTGAATTTGAAATGAAAGATCTTGGACATGCTAAGAAAATATTAGCCATGGAAAAAACTAGGAAGAGACATGATAGGATTCTGATTTTGAAACGGTCTGCATATATTGAAAAATTGGTTACTAGATTTACTATGCATAACTCAAAATCTATGTCTGTACCTCTTGCCCGTCATTTTAAATTGAGTAAAGACCAATGTCCTGTAGATGAATTTGATGTTAAACAAATGGAAAAGATCCATTATGCTAATACTGTAGGATCTGTGATGTATACCATTGTTTATATTAGGCCTGATGTAGCTCATGCTATTAGTAATCTTAGCAGATTCATGGCTAATCCCGGTTTAGAACATTGGACTGCATTAAAATGGTTATTAAGGTATTTGAAAGGTTCTTCACATTTAGGATTGTGTTTTAGTGCCTGCAATGATGGTACTGTGCTTAAAGGTTTTGTTGATTCTGACTTTGCTGGTAATATTGATAATAGAAAATCTACTACCTCTTATGTGTTTACTTTGTGTGGAACATGTATTAGTTGGAAATCACAATTGCAACATGTTCTAGCCTTGTTTACTACTGAGGCAGAATATGTGACTGCAACAGAGGTCATAAAGGAAACTTTGTGGCTTAAAGGCTTACTGTCTGAAATTAATGATTTGTCTAATCATGTTACATTATATTCTAACAGTCAAAGTGCAATATATTTATACAAAAACCCCAATTTTTCATGAAAGAACAAAACATATTGATGTTAAGTTACATTTCAAAAAATATATTATTGCTAAAGATGCCTTGTTACTTGAGAAAATTGCTACTCAATTTAACCCAGCTGATATGGGTACTAAGGTACTGCCTTTAGTCAAGTTTAAATCTTGTTTGCAAATATTGAAAATTGATACTAGGTGATTTGTTGAGTGCAGGTATCAATTCTAAACTTGATGTGTTTGGATGGTGATCACTGGAAGCTGTTGTATCTAGTATAGGATAGAATTAGCTGCCTAATTAACCATTGGAATCAAGGTGGAGATTGTGGGCTGTGATGATGCCAGTGTCTAGCCCACCACTTAAGGCGATGATGAATGGCCTTTCGGCCCAATTACTATTTGTCTATTTATAACTGAAATGGAACCCCAACTTTTGCTAAAGCCCAATACTCGGTCTAGCCATTCAGCGTGTGTTTTTCCGGATGTTTGGATAAATGTTACTCAATTTTGATGTATAGATATTTTGGGTATTCGATTGGTTTTCACATTTTCATTCATATTATTTTCATTTTTGAGGGTTTCTTGAGTGTTCGGCTTTCTCTGATCTTTCATCGTCTTCTTCTCTGTGAGAATTCGTTGAATCTATTTCTTGGAGTGTTATTCTTTGTGATACGTACTGTGACTATAGTAATGTTTAGCTCTTCTGATCCATAGAAGAAGCTATGCATTTGGGCCAGTGAATCTGAGGGAGATGGTTTAGATCGGGGCTTTCATGGTGTTGTTCTAGTGGTGATAGTGTTCTGAGCCTATGTTCTATAAACCTTCGATGTTCTGTGGTTATTATGAGTAGTTTGATGTATGAGCGTCAAGATTCTTCGATCTGTAGTTTTAAGTTCGATCTTTGTTAACAACTTTCATTACATAATACATTCACATCATATATTGAGAGATCCAGAGCATAATTCTTAGGTGAAAACAAACCCATTTGTTCTTGTGATCCGGTACTTTGGTTTTGGAAAACAACAAAGGTTCTAATTCAAAACACATGGCTTCCTTAAAACTTTAAAAAATGGATTCAAGCGTAGGAAGAACAATAGGAATAGGTGATTCCTGGGTATCCACTTGGAAGAGACGTGTACAAAAGAACGTGAGACTGCTACAACATATCTTGGTAGAAGATTGTGAGTTTCTAAGTACAGCAAAACTTGGAAGCTACAGGAGGTAGATCAGGAGGTCTAGCGAGCTTGGCAGGACAGTATCTACGGTAACAAATTGCAAGGCTGGATTGAGCAGCAGATGTTGGAGTTGTAGGGTTCACAATAGCTGGTGGAACTAGTTTGGAATTGAACTATAACCCACATTGTCTATAGTGGAGGTAACTTACTTGGTCCCGGAGTTTTTACCCAGTTGGATTTTTCCGTAATCAAACTTTGCGTTATTTATTGATTTCCAAATATTATAATTACGGTAATTCAACTTAGGAAAATTAGATTGTATACTTAATCATCTAGAAACTAATTAAAAGTGACTTGTTGCTTTAATTCTGCACGTAAGGTCGAACTTAGTCAGTAAACTACATATTTTCAGATATGTTGATGTATCATCCAGCTTTCCTTTAGTGTTTTCATCTATCTTCTATTTTTTGTGGCAGCAGTAGTAAGGGGATCTAATATGGAGTGATTTACCACTCAAACTAAATAATTGAAATTCAGGAATGGCTTCTGACTGCAAGAGATCATGAAATGAAGGAAAACAACCATATTTTACCATCTAAAGTTAATCATTGATCAAGTGATGGAAGCCAAGCAAAAAATAAGTAAATACTAATACTATGTTCATCCAACCTTATTTTCTTATATTTTAGATTAGACTATGTAGTCATAATGAACAGAAGCACATAAACTTAAAAATAATCATAAGTTAACCTTGAAATAGAAGAAAATTTGTAAATTTTTTATGCAAAATAACAAAAGAAAAAAATTGTAAAATAATTAGATAATTATTGATGATTATTTAAAATTATCATGATATATAGATAAGTCTTTTCTAGTCTATAAGATCTATTTCATTTCAATTGTAACTCTTATTTTGGACCCTATAAATATGAGGTATTGGTTCTCGATAAAACGTACTTGAATTTTGACTCTCTACTTTTCTTTCTATTTATTCTCTATATTTCTCTTATATTCCTTTAATTTTATAACACGTTATTAGTACGAAGGCTTTTATCTAATTACTATTTTTTCTTAGAAAATAATTAGCGATCGAAACTCTCTACACCTAAATTCTAAATTCTGCACTCCATTAGAATATTCCATGTCTTGTACCCAATTTTGAAAATCCCTTATGTCTATTGTTTATTTGAATATTATAACAGAATTTACATATATGTCTTGTACCTTATGTCTATTGTTTATTTGAATATTATAACAGAATTTACATATATGTCTTGTAATATAGTAATTTCTTTCATCCATTAAAATTTAGTTGCATGAGATTTGTGTAGAAAAATAATTTGTAAGTAAGTATTGGGATGCATATTCCATTGAATTTCTTTACACCTGTAAACGCATCTTACCTAGCAAACTTAAGGGAAAAATACTGTATCCTGTATGACATGGAACTTCTATCTTCCTCTCTTGATGAGCTTGCCTGCTTTTCGAGGTATGAGTATGTCGTCAGTGAATTTCTCCTTAAGGCAGGATTTCGTCTGCCTCTCCACCCCTTCTTTAGAGCCGTTCTTAGGTTGTACGGGCTGGTTCCCACCCAGCTCGTCCACAATGCTTGGGTCAATTAGTGGGAACCTACTTTCTGTGGAAGGAGACCTCCCTTGGAGAGGACACGTCCCTCCATGTCTTCCAAACCATCTCCCAACCCCGGGTCTTGGGAAAAAGAGATTCCAAGAGTTGGTACTCATTATGTCAGTGGGGATCACACTCTCCTTTCGTCTTAGGCATTCCCTCTTCCATTAAATGATGAAAGGAGATTTGGTTCTGGATGAGGGAAATAAGTAAAAGTGCGAGGGTCGCACAGTTCCCCGTGTGACAGTTCTGACCTCCTATTTAGAAGCTCGTGAGTGTTGTACTTGTATTTGATATCAATTAATGATGATTATGATCTTAACCTTTTTTCTGATGTTTTGCAGGGTCTGTAGAGCGCTTCGAGCACAGTTGAAGTGAATTGGAGGTTGTTGAGGACATGACATCTACCGATGTCCTTCATCGTCGTAAGAGTTTGATCATTTAATCAACTCCAAACGATTCTTCGAGGAATTCTGGTTAATAGCTCGAAGAGGTAATACCAGTTTTCAACTTCTTTGTTATTTTATATAAACTGTTCCTGACTTTGTTTCTCTTTTTGTAGAAAACTTCGAAAAGAGGAGGCATCCCACCCCGACATGGCCATGATCCTTGCTGCCACCTCCACTGCTGAGAGGAAAAAGCTGAAGCCCTCATCTGTCGCAGCAAAAAAGATGAGGGACCAAGTTGAGAAGATCGATCGGGTGGCTGGTAGCCAAGAGAGAGAAAGGCAATCTCCCGTGAAGGACAAGGGCAAAAACATAATTAAGGAGGTGCCCAAGAAGAAAAATCGCTTCACCACCGGAGGGGATGGGTCAATGGCTACCCCATCCCCTCGCCTTAAAGTCTTTACTGGGAAAAAATTGATGGTAGCTTCAATAGCTAAGGCTAATTGGGGCCAAACGAGGTCAACTATTGTGGAGCCTTCAGGGCAAAGGTCATCGAAGAGGGCCAAAACATCAAATGGATCGACGGCTTCTGAATTGGACCGCCACAAACTTGCAGTTTCCTAAAGGAGAGACGAATTGGCTCAAGAGGTTGACCATGCTTCATCCAGAGGTTCAAACTGCCACATCTATATTTCACAAGTTGGGGACGGATAAGTGGCAAAACTTCGCGGGACCAACGACCCAGTGAACCTCTTCGCCACCATGGTCAGCCAAATAGGGAAGACCTTTGGAGTGACCATAGAGTCTGAAACCATCTTTGAAAACCATCAAAATAAAAATAGATAGTTTGCAAATAAAGCCTATCAGGTCGATGAGGTAGCCAACAGGGCCTAGGCTAAGGTTAAGGCAATAAGGAAGTAGGAGGCTGAGGAGTGTGAATCTCGCTTCGATAATGGCAGAAATTGAAAATCTGAAGAAGAAAGTCCACTTGTCCCAAAGTGAAGTGGCTTCCATGACGAAGTGGATGGAGACGTCTAACGCCCACCAGAAGTTGACTGTTGAGGCCTTGGAGAAGGTAAATAAGCATAATACTGCCTTGAAGCAACGGGTAGTTTGGTCACGATAGCATAAAAATTAAAAATTTCAAGTTGGTTCAATGCCTACCATTAATGGTCAAATCTTATTATTTTCCTCTCATTAGATGCACGCGCTCCAAACGTAATGTTTATTCTCTCTCTCGATGTGTTATTTGTAAAGGTCAATTCACTTGTTACTTTCCCTCTCCAGTTTAGTTGAATCGAACAAATAAAGCAACTAATTAGACACATGAATATTTTCCTTTATTTCGAGTGTCACAACCTTCAAACTTCCACTAAGCAAGTCAAACCCACTAGTTATCTAGACCTCAATATTTAGTATGTAAGGTTAAATTATGCCATATAAATCTTATATTTCATGCACATGCTTTTGTACCCATTCACAACATGAGTTCTTTTGCTTTTGCTTTTTAAGGATATTTATTTGGTGTCATTATTGAGATCTTTTATATAGTAGCTTCCAATGTGAATGTTTTTTTTTTTTTTAGAACGACTAGTTGGATTAAAGCCCAAGAGTACAATCAATACCTAGTTTTCCCTTTAGACAAAATCACTCCACACATACAATTCATGCTCGGAATCAACATATATCCCCAACTAATTACTTCTATTAATGCAATAACCCCAAAACTATTCTCGCACATTGGTTAAGTGATTGATATAATGCTTCCAATCGTTGAAGAAAACGTAACTTAAGTTAGCGAGAATAATTAGAATGGCAAAACGGTTTATGCTCGTACTTAATTATCGAAACTCGAATGGGGATGAAATATATACAGAGTAAGTCATATAAAATATTGTAGATATTTTAGTGTCTGTTATTTTATATATTTTGTGAGTATATCCTTTTGTCTTTAATGAAAGCAAAGATTAATAATTAAATTAGGTGGTCTAGGATGAATTAGATATTATCTAACTTTTGGAGTTTGAAAAATATATGTTCGAACATGTCCCAATGGTAGCTCTATAACGTTTTGTACTGAATTATAATTACTTTGAAAGTTTTGAACTTCATTAAAATTGTAATTAGTTGCAGCAATTACGTGTGCAATTAAACCATGGCATAATGAGACTTGGACTTGGATTGAAACTCCCTTATCTATATACACAGACTTAAGAGGGCCGAATCGGGCTTTTAATTTCTTGAATAAGAAAAATAGAAAAATTTGTTTTTTATTTTATTTTTCTTGGTCTTTCAAGTCTAGAATTGGGTTTTTTATTTAATTGGAAAAGTGCCCACAAGTCGTGTAGTCTATACTTTGAAGGATACCATAAAAACTTGATTGCTGGAAGCGTCAAGTTCTTAAATTAAAAATTGGAAGTTCATGAATTAAAAGCTGGATGTTAGTGATTAAAATATAATCAAGAAATTGAATTTGATTTAGATAAATTTTAAATATATCTTATTATTATTATTATTATTATTATTATTATTGTAACATACATGTGAACATCTATCAGATTGTGAATAATTAAGTAAAAAGAAAAAGATTAGGGGACGTTCTCTTTACGTTTCAATTTTCAGTTTTAAATTTTGAATTCATTTTTGTGTTTTGTATTTTGAGTGTCTGTTTTAAGATTACTGAAAATGCGCTCTTTTTGTCATTTTGAAAAACTATTTCTGAAAACAGAAAACTGAAAAATGGGTTTACTTTGAAATTTTGAAAATCTTGAAATATTTTTTTTCCCCACAGTTTGCATACAGAATTTGATCTCACAGAGTGCATACAGAAATTGATCTCCATCAATCAACGGATCAACAGAGCAACAACTAATGAAATAATGATCGTGTAATAATGCCATTAAACAAAAAGAACTAAAACGAGCAAATAATATATTAACACTAGAAAATAACATCTAATTCTAGTAATAACAATAAGAATAAAATAGAAAACCAAGCACCACAAGCTCTGATCACATTCCTAAATTATCCAACAACATATTAATAACATCACAAAGACACCAAAACAACAATCTCGAAAACAAAAAACTGTTCAGTTGAAATATCATGAATAAAAAATAGTTAAATTTCTGCAATTGAATGAGTATACATTGTCGTTTGATGATGAATTTCAGTTCCCCCAAGTTGATTTTTAGATTGGAGCATATTTGAGTGTTCAATTGAAATGGGGTCGAGCGGCATTTCGTGCGTGTTGGTTGCACATTGATTGGCAGATTCGAGCTAAATTGACGATGACCCATATATGTATCTTGTCCGCCATAATGAGTAGGAGGTAATGGTGGTGGTGCGCGACCGTGATCCTCAACATCGGCGGCGAAAGAAAGCGATGCAGTGTGCGTGGTTCGTTGCATTCAAACTGGGCAAGATCTTTCACCTTTCCTTCAAATTTTGGCATGGAATTGAAGAGTAGGATGATGACATGTTGATGGTGTGGAAAACCGGTGGTTTCTTAGGCGGTATAGTGGTTGAATTTGGAGTAAAAGGTGCCGACTCCATGAGGTGTGGAACTGTTGTTTGTTGAAGATGGCGTGGAGTTGTAATTTGTTTCATTTTTGCCCGTTTTCAACTTGTTTTGGTATTTTGGCCTAAAAACCTCCAAAACGACTTTTGGCCGTTTTCCGTTTTGTGTATAAATTTTTTTTGTGTTTTTAAAAATTCGTTTTCGAAAATGGGAAAGAAAACGAGTTTTCACTGTTTTGAAAAATCGAAAACAGAAAACGACTCGAAAACACCAAAGAAAACAGACCCTTATTTATTTTCTAGCTAATTCTTGTTCCATTTTCCAAAAGCAGCACCACTGGTCCACCACTCCACATTCCTTTCTGCAAAAACTCTCAAACCAAGGCCGCCTTTGCAATACTACTGTCAATGGAGCAACCAGCGAGTCGCCATTGGAAACGTCATTAGTGCAACACTATCCCTTACTAAAGAACTTAAATTAAATACAGCTTATTTGCACCAGCAACAGCTAATCTGTCACCTACACCCAAAAATCCCTTCAAGGAGCATGCAAGGCGTCTTTTGAGACGGTGATTAATATGCTTCAAGAGGGACAGGTTGCTCTAGTGACAATGGCACATTGCAAACGAAATTCAGCGCTGCCTTAGATAGTGTGCGCGCCATGAATGGCAAACTTTGGTGATACTTTTCCTCTAGCTAATTTGGCTAAGAAACTGTCCCAAAATGTATCTATTAATTTGCTTGGCAACAACGGCACGAAAAGTGAGACCATAGAGCTTGCACCTGTGAGCTGCTTGGAATTTTATGTACGATGATGAGTGAGAATCTTGATTTATTGGTACATAAGCATGTAATAATGCTTGTTCTGCAGAATCTGCACGGTTGATTATTTGTAGGAAAAGTAATTAAAGCTTTATCATCTGCCTCAATTTATAAATATATAGTCAAGCAAATTTTGAGTATTTCTTTTACTATCCATAAATTTTCATCTTCAACACCAGTTTGTGTTTCTTTTATCAGATAATGGAGCAAGGAAAAAAAGAAATTAACCACGGAATGTTTTTTCAAACAAAGCAATACACAATTGTCTGAAATAACGATTTAAAAAAAAATAAAAATGGCCAAATTGCAGTGTATGGCCACTGGCCCCCAGCCCTCTATGCCACAATGTAAAGGGGTAACCTTAAGCCCGAAACTCTCTTCGTCGAAGTTTGGGTTTTCAATAAGCAATGATCAACACTCTCATTTTCCTAGGTTTGGTTTCAAAATCAGTTTGATTGCGAACATAGCATTTACATAGAATGAAAATTATTAATTAAATGTGTTTGATTAATTTAATATTCAATCTAGAAAATATTGTACTCGTCAATTTTTCTTTGGTGGACAGATTAGAAAGATGGGGGATAGATGAACGAGAGAAATAGAGAGTGAATTACCCGAAAAGTAAAAACCATATCATCCTAAAGTAGGAAAATAATTTTCGTGAAAGAAAATTGTCAATCAAACAGCACAAAAATAGGAAATTAGATGAAAAACTTATTTCCCATAAAAATATTGACAATCAAATGTACCCTTAGATCGAAAATAGTAGAAGCTTAGAATTTATGATTCTTCGAGTGTTACATGGTGATACACTATTTGGGATGCAAGGACAAAACGTGTACAAACGAATATTATCCTCGATCAAGTCAAGCTTAAGACTCGTCTACTCTTTTTTCTCACACAGATCCTACAGAGGTATCAGACTCTTCAGTTAAAAAGATTCAACGTTTTTGTTGAAGAGTTGTGATTTTTTAGTAGTTGAACGAATTTCAAGATCATAGTAAATATTGTGAATTACTTTCCAAAAGTATTAATTATCTAGCACCCTAGACATATGCAAATAGGGTCCAAAAAAAAAATAACAAAAGTAGATCAAAGCACCACTAATCCAGAGTCCAGCCTCTTAAAAATAAGGCAAGCTTCAGTATTGAACTTCATCGAGAAGATGAGTCTTTTCCCCAAGTACTAAATGATGCAAATACATAACATATTAACATTTCTATCCAGTTATTTGGTAATGACTTTATCCAAAAATATACATGAGCCAAACATCAGAATCCAGTAATATTTTCAGTTCAATTAACATGTTTTGCTCAGTCTTCGGTGAAAAAGGGTCCAGAAAGACTGTTCATTACAGCCAACTGCATGTTTTCTGATGGCTTCCAGTGCCTCTTCCTTTGATTTATAAACCAGTTGTTGATTTGCTTCTGGTCTAAGCCTGTTGATTCGGCCAGTGAAATTTTATCTGCTTCCTGGATATGAAATTTGAACACGAAATAAAATGTTAGTGAGTAACAAAGCTCACATTGCAAAGTTTTGTTGAATGCCTTAATCCTGTTTGGTCCTATCCAAACATACCCTGAAAGTATTGCGTACAATTTTGCAAAGAGTTAAGAAAACAGATTTGTGGAATGCAAGGCAGAATGAGTACTAACCGTTGGATAGGGCCATTTATCGTGAACTTTCCACCATTCAAGTAATGTTTGCCTTGCCTCTTTCGGTAGCTTCCCTTTCTTCTTCTTCTTTGAAAATTCTAGCTTTAGGCTACTTATGTGATTACCATACCTTCGTAAGAGTTTATCCTTGAGCTCCCGGTCTTCACTTTTAGCCTGTGTGTCTTGCATTTCTGTTTCTCCCCCACTAAACTCCTCGTCTGAGGATAAACCACCATCATCTAGCCAAAGAATTGAAAAGGGTAACCACAGGTGATGGCTATGTTACTTCGAGTGAAAATCAACAGTCCGCATTGGAGCACAAAATATTAATGTATCTATAAAGATAAAAGCCAATGACAAATTCAACAAGACGTGTGATCCTCTCCAACCTCCATCTTAAAGTGACTTAGCCCTGGTTTGACAACCAATATTTGAAAAAAAATAAATATTTTAAATAGTGATTTTAAAAAAATGTTTGACTAAAAGTAAGGAAATATTTTATTGTTCGAATACATATTGAAAATGAATATGTAAAAAATAAGTTTTCAAATAATAGTTATCAACAGGGGGCTTAATTAGTACTTATACAAAACTTAATCAACAACGACAACATCAAATATTTGCAAATGTTTTTAAGTACATAAGAAGTAATTTGAAATCAAACAAAAAAATAAGCTACCCTTCAAGTTTGTTTGATAGTGATTTGGTTAATCATAGCATACATTTAAGTTATGAAATTGAAATATTTTTAAATGAAGAGCAATCTCTAAATACAAAAACTAAACATAATGCATTTACCATTCCATTATGCAAAAAGCCTCGACACCTCTTGGCACGAAAGAAGATTGTATTATTGTTTTAGTATCTCGACTAAAAGCTCAACCCCTGTTTGGGCTCCATTAAATGAAATTTTTTTTTTTGTGATTTTTTAGAGAATATATTGCTAAAAAAATTAGATTTTCATGTAACATTATTTTAATTAAAAATGAGTATTGAAAAGCTGTATTTTTTAAAGGAAGAAAAAAAAAAAAAGAGCCCAAAATGGGGCTTAATTTGCTAGAAAGGTTAGACGTTAACTTATTTAAATTTAACTCTTCATAAACTCTGCTCTCTTGCATACCGAATTCACAATACATCGAATGAATAATCGAATGCACAATTTTCATAAATGAATAACACAGTTGAACTCTACCTCTATATTCTATCATAGCCACTTCATGACGTTAAAATGGCCAAGTTGAGTCAGGAATAATATCATATTAGTTTTTATTTGGCTAATTTTTTATTTTTATTTTTTAATTATGTATTTTTATGGGTCAGCCGAATCTAGTCAGTTCTTATGCGTGAGCAGACTGTAAGACAAATCTTGTCGAAGTGACAGCACCAAAAAATTAATTGTCTGGAACTCCATAACCCTATGCCCCACTCAGTTTCTTTATCTCAAGGCCCAATGAAGTGGGTGATGAATTGGGTCAATTTATTGTTCCCACCAAAAATAGAATAATATGGGATATGTGGGGTATCAAATAAGTGACATAAAAAATAAGTATTTAAGCATTTTCATGTTTGGCTGAAACTTCTTTCCATCTCCTTTCAAATGGTTATGACCTTTCATAAGTTGCTTTTTTTAAGTAGAGCCAAGCATGCACTCTAGGACGTTTTCTCACTATGATGGAAAAATAATTAAATATTGCTGAATAAAATAAATTTAAGGGAGAGAAGATAGAGCATGATTATACGGATCAACTAGCTGGAGAAAATACAACCTCTTAATAATGTGAAGTCGAAGTCAATTATTAATATTTATCGAAACCATTACTTTTCAAGGTGTCAATTCTTTGAGGAAAAAGAAAATAATTAAACCAAAATCTGTACACAAAGGAACTGAAAACGCTATTTAGCAAAAACGTTAATTTATATCATCCAGCACGATGACCCATGACTGGCCACATGAGGTTTGGTTTACCAACAAACTCAGTGCGTTTGCAGAGAGTAAATATGTGTGATTTGAAAACGAAAGTGGGCCAACCCGCAGCGGAAAACCCGGGCGTCCATATGAAGTTAAACCACCCGTCCTATCCGGGCTAACCAATAAAGTTTAGGGTACCCCACTTTTTCTGCCCTTCCATATGCCCTCACTATATACTCCTGGACACTTCTATGGACCCTCCTCTCAATTCTTCTCTTCACTTCATTCATTATCTACATATTTCTCTCTATTCATTTAGAAAACGTTGAGAAGCGCCACGACTCGATTGTAATGGACGTGACAAAAAAGGAAAATTAAATTAAATTTTAGGAGTCAAAGTTTGTCATCGGGTAACAAAGAGGATCCTCAGCTTGAATGGTTCATGAACTCCGATGACCATTTAACATTGCCGACTCAAACTCTAAGTGAAGTGAAGCCCTTAGGAAAAAGTCTTTTCGGAGTTTTAACCGAAGGGCCCTAAGCCTAGGAACGTCCCGTTCCCATGGGGGGAAAAAGAAACATTTAATAATCTTCCCAAAAGAGAAATGATGGATAATTTTAAACTTGTGCACAAAACTATAATCATAATATGCTTGAATTCTAAACTTGTGCACAAAACTATAATCTTATCAAGATACAGTAACAAAAATATACAAGAAGGTCCACATTGACATGACTATATGAGAGGAGACAGTAAATAGATTTGAAAGATAAAGTATCACAATGATAAACCTAATATGAACTGTGAAACTCACTAGCATGCTTCCTACCGAGTTCGGAGTTGTAGAACTTGCTTAAAATTCCAAAACCAAGTTCAATTACTTGCCTTTAATTTGTTTGTTTTCCACACTGTTTTGCACTAACTCCTCAGACGGAAACTCGATCACGAAGGTAAGAGTTTGATAGCCACAACCCAAGAATCAAATTTAGAGATTTAAATCTTACCAAAAACAAGCCACAGCCCCTTGTGTATTTTTGTGTATTTGTTCTACCCGAATTTGCATGATACGATTGGTTTTGAAGTATAGTGTAGGTTACATGGAGGATGAGGGTGGTGGCCGGTGGGAGATTAAATTTTCAAACTCAAAATTTAACTCCTCCCTCCAAAACCATCACATGCAAACCAGGTCACGCCAATCCATTTGGGCGACCCGTTTTCTTCCAACACCAAATAGTCAAGAAACTCGAAAAAAGTGAAGTTGCGTACTGGAGCTTATTACTGCAAAGAATACCTGGTCGGATTAACCAACTTCCATTGAGCTATTTTTGAAAGCAAATATGTTGATTGATAGCCTCAATAACAGCAGAAAAACTGACTCTATAGGGTATCTAGCACTTGACTAATAGCATAGACGCCTATAAATGCCGGTATAGGAAAAACTTGCAGAAAACAATGATCTTATTAAGAACTATTGAAACCCTTGTGTAATTCGAGAGTGTAACAAAATGATCCAAGGAGGTTGTCACAAGGGAAAATTTGGTGACAGCATAGCTTCAAGAGCTTGCTAGTAAATCCTACTTATTTGGATAAACATTTTCAGCTTCTTAACATTCCATATATGACAATCACACAAGAATGCCACATATATAAAGTAGTTGGGACAGCCTATGTCCAAATAAAGTATCCAGAAACGCGATCAAGTCCTATCATTCTACAAAGATATTCTTCATGTAATCTGAAGAATACATATTAAATCATGTCATGTTGAAACTGCACTTCTCACAGCTTCTCCCAATCCTTAGAATTTCCTAAATTAGTTTTACAGTAAGTATCCCTCCAAAGCTTTCTCCTCAACCATTAATCGAAGAGCAAAATTTTCATAAATGCATGTAAATACATGTTAATACAACATTCAAGTGAACATCTACATTTGTACATAAAATTTAAAATGCTAAAGGTGACACAGTGTAAAGCCTGAAGATTAAGGAGACAAAACAATGAGGTCACGAGGCTAACTGAAAAGTTAACTTGCACTTTAAAACAAAAAGAACTAATCGTGGTTGTCAACCATTACCAGCCTTAATTATACCTTAATCAACAACCCTTTCCTTGATTATTCTATTATATTCATCACCAGATTAGCACTGTACTTCTAAGGCTGTTGCCATACATATACTAATGCCAAATGCATGTCGACCCTCGTGATGAACAAAATCGGTAGCTTTCTTTTAGATGAAGAAGCATAAAACAGTGCAACTTTACACGGTTCTTGTAGATTTAAAGATCAAACAAAGTGAAGATTTGTATAAGCACACAAATTAAATACATTTACTAATCGTACTTAGCATTCTTAAAGTACACATTGTCGGCATTATTTAACCGCACAAACTACGCCAGGCTATAAACTTGAGATCATAAAATAAACAATTAGATATAAAACATGCAAAACCTAGGGAGCATGCACAAGATCAAGAATGTCACGTGAGACCAGTCAGATACCATGTTTTTTGTTTTTTTCTTTTATTATAAATTACAACTGCCTACATAACTTTTCTTACAGAAGAGAAGACAGAGCTTTCACTGCCAACGAATTGGAAATTAGGCATTTCCCAATGTTTATTTCATATATATCTTGCATCAACACTTGGCCAATAGATGATCCATTGGAACTTGAAACTCTTTTTAGAGTAATCAGACATCATATAAAGCAATTACATCACATTTCAAGAAATCAAGAAATAGATAAGCTCAATTACTTCAAAACTGGAAGAGTATTTTTATTATTTAAATTTGTTGGGCAAGCGGTGGAATATAAACATACAATTCAGCACAACATAGAGGACCTTCATCAACATGTACTCAATATGAAAACATATTAAAGTAAATTTATCAGACTTGGAGAAATTTTCAACCAAATAAAAAACCTTCCAACAGACGGAAAAAACAATACCAGTCTAGGTGGCTCTAAATCATAGGTTAAATGAAATGTGAAATTAATTTAATTTCACCTATCATTTAATGTCACATTAACGCCATCTATACTGGGGTTGTAACCCCAATGGGGCTACATAGCATTACTCTATGATAATAGTTGTCACACTATTTTATCTCAAATATAGAAGAAAAAATAAATTTCTTAGACACTTCATAAATTACATAGAAGAACATCTGTCCATGATCATTCAAATGCATCAAGAATTTTGAATATCATAAAACATGTTGAGCCTAAGCTGTGGTCGAGTAATTCAAAACAAAAGCGAAATGTTTGAAGAGTGGTATATTTCATCTACACTTGGTTAGAATTGTGGCTAAAAGGGCATATGCATTCTCATATATGGCTCGTTTCCAAGGTTTATTCGTCGAAAATAATTAAAAGAGACATACCTCAGGAACAGTTGTATCATTAGCTAACAACCAAACAAATATGGAAATCATATCAAATATTATAAACTTACTGTCACAGATAATACTTATGATCCCGAAGAATATTATGGAACTATTTCTATATCTTTAACAGCAGTGAATCAACTCCTACATGAAACTAAACTGAAAAAGGGAAAGGTTTCATCACTGTTGCAAGGATTAACAGCAGTGACTCAACTCCTACATGAAACTAAACTGAAAAAGGGAAAGGTTTCATCACTGTTGCAAGGATTAACAGCAGTGAATCAACTCCTACATGAAACTAAACTGAAAAAGGGAAAGGTTTCATCACTGTTGCAAGGAAGACACCCTTGACTTTTCGTTCTAACTTCTAAGGAACTCTTTCCAATACTAACAGGAAAGACACTTGGAATCATACCCAAACAATACGCTTGATTCACAATTTCAGTCAGAGTTAGGAAAAAAAAAGTCCCTAACTCAAGAAAGTGGATTCGTCCATTGTTAGGGTTTTGGTTAGATTATATTTCATAGCCAAGGATTTTGATTATGAAAAATCGCACCAAAATCCTTTGGCAATTACAAAAGGACAACACAAAGAAGAAGAAGAAACACTATAAACTGAAGCACTGTGTGCGTGGGAGAGAGGCGCACCTTTGCAAAGATTGCCCAGTTGTGTTTCAATATTGTTGAGGAACGACGTTGCTTCATCAAAAGGCCTTGATAGATCCGACTTGTACTTCACCAACGTTTCACAGTAGGTTTCCTAGAGAAAGAGAAAGCGATTCAACACTTGATACAACTTGAAACCAGAAGTTCAACAGACAAATTTTAAAGGGAGGAAAAAAAATAAAAACTGTGTGATTGTAAGAGCGATAGACCATAAATTCGTCGAGCTCAGGATCCACTCCGAGGCATGTAGATGTTCCATCTCGATTACATAAGTCGTTTCCTCGTCTGATTTCATCCAGTATACATGCTATTTCTGGGGGTGCTCCAACCTGAAAGTGAACAAAATATGCAGCTGAATTCGTGTTAATGATCAAGAATAACTTGAAACTGCAATCTGAAGAGGAAGAAGATGACTCTTTCGGCTAATATTTGATCATAAGCAATCCTAAATAGCTAAGACTAGAAAAGAAAACATACAATCAAACGAAAAGAAAAGCCCTTAAGAGTGAGAGTTTTGAAAGCTTAAACCTTTTGGCAATCGATATAAGCATCAAGCAACTTGGGGTAAGATGGATGAGAAGCAATTTTAGTCTTGATCAAGCTCGAACCCTGTTCATCCTGATCATCTCCAGGGCCTGTTTCCCTCTGAATATTAACAGACGCCACATCTGATACCACAGAATACTGGAATCCACTTCCAGCAAAATCATCGGATCCAAACATCCCTGTTCGATGATGTTGATGATCAACTGAAGACGAGATAAGGCTATAGTATTGCTGATTATACTCTGCCGGTATCATCAGATTCTCCGGTGACATCAACGCCTTGTCTGCATAGTCACACGTCGAATGAAGGCCATACATTTCATCCATATGACCCTTGAAAATCACAAGAATTATCAAAAAGGCAACACTTTTTTTGTTTCTCTAACACGACGACATTAAATTTAAGGTAGTATATATTTATGTATACACTGGAGCTTTAGCAGAGTGATGAAGTGAGAGAGATGGTGGTGTTGGTGAAGAGAGATGCTCAATTCTTGAGTGAGGCCCATTGTTTTTTCATTATTAATTTCGGCATCTTCGTGAGACATACTTTAGAAAGTAATTTTTTAAAAATAAACTTCAAGGGACACAGTCTATTTTAATTTTTTAAAATAAAAAGTGAATTTTTGTTCTTAATTTACCATGATCACATTTAGTCACTGTTTGACAATCATTATTTGTAAAAAAAAATAATGTACTGAACAATAATTTTTTTTAAGAATGTGTGATTAAAAAGTAAAAGAAAATTTTAAATTTATGTGTGAAATAGTTTATAAGATGAATGTATAATTAAAAATGAGTATATATATAAAAAAAAAGTTTACAAATAATGGTTGTCAAAAACCATTATTTCGAACTTCTTTATTCTATTTACTTATTTTCAACCATATATTTATATAA
>CAIGRB010019464.1:0-22077 GCA_903798255.1 Fraxinus quadrangulata | reverse complement strand
TGCTGGTGAAAACAAATCAACATCAGGTTGGTTATTTACTCTTGGAGGTAGTACAGTTCTTGGAGATCAAAGAAAAAAACTATGATTACACATTCCACAATGGAATCTGAGTTTGTAACATTAGCTGAAACGGGAAAAGAAGCTGAATCGCTTAAAGATCTTCTTTATGAAGTTCCATTAGATACGAAGAATGAATCTTCAATATCTATACTATATGATAGTCAAGCTACTCTAGCAAGGGCTTATAGTGAAGTCTACAATGGAAAGTCTAGACACATGAGTCTTAGACATGATTATGTAAGGAAATTAATAAAAGATGGAATAATTTTACTTACATATATAAGATGAAGTGCAAACTCGACTGATCCACTTACAAAACCACTTACCAAAGAGTTGGTAAGATTAACATCGAGTAGGATGAGGCTTAAACTCCTTAAATAAAATTCACCAATGATGGCAACCCTACATATTATTACGAAATGAGTAATTTGTGGGTTCAAATGGTAATAACAAGTCATTTGAGAAGTGAATTGATTACAGTACTTAGTATATATAATTCAAAGCTCTATTCTAAAGATATAAGTGCTAGGGTTATGGTATTGAGGGTTGAATAAAACTTTAAAAAATTCAGTACATACAAGTATCTTTAAACATAACCAAGACACTGTAAGAATTTCTCCTATGTGAACTTAGAAGTCATGCCGCTTCAAGGAAAGTTGGAGTTACTTTCTGAAAAGTTCATGAATACGAATGGGTACAAGACCATTAACGCATCAAAGTAAATTTTGTGGAACATATTGAGATAGAATGTTCACGTGTGATATCGCTGGTAATATCATAAGGGATAACTGGTTCAAAGTTAAGGCTACCTGGAATCTTGATATTACTTTGCAATGTTAGCACTAATGTAAGGTTTAAATCGAAAGATACCTTATCTTATGCGTGACATCGTTTATAATTCTAAGTTGAGTTGTGATATTTGAACAAGTGGGGGATTTTTATATATAATGTGTTGTTCAAATNATTTTAAGGGAGAATTCATCAAATATGATTGAAAAAAAGGAGAATAAAAATAAGGAATATGGAAAAATCGAAAATTAGGTAATATAGGCAAAATCGTTTGCCTATGAGACCGCATAGGTCATTTGGCTATGCGGTCGCATGTCCCTCATCAGGGACTTGAAGTCCCTGACTTGGCCCTTCTATGTATCTCTATGTGGTCGCATAGAGCATTCATCCGGCCGTTAGACAGATTTTTCAAATTTTATTTTCGCAACTTTTCATCTTTTTCCATCTTTTTTGTGAAAAGTTGGCACCCATACGAAAGTGTATGAAGGAATTCTATAAATAGGGATATAATTCATGGTTTATATATGATTAATTCTCTATTTATACTTTGAAATTCTCATCCCCAAACTCTCTCAATATTTACTTAGAATTATTTCATATTCTTCTTCTTTGTTCCTTATTTTCGGGTTTCAAAAGGGTTATTTGCAACCCAGTTCTTGACTTGAAATTTGCTAAAACTATTTGTGTGTTGGTCCTTTAGCATTTTCATTATCGAGAGGGCACAAATAAAGATTTTAGGATAGCATTCTTTGCTATTCAAGCTCTTTTCATATCTTTACTTTCATTTTTTGACATTATTTTGTGTTTATACACATTTTTTTCGAGTTTGTATTTATTTTTGGTGAGACTTAGTTATCTGATTAGATGAAATATCTCAACACTCACTCCATGGGATGCACCAGCCAATAGGGGAGTGCCATGTGCACCCCTGAAGTGATAGGGCCCATGTGGCCCTATCATAGTAGCATCACTTCTTTTCAGGTATTCCCTAGAGAAAGAAGCATTGTTCGTGTGACTATCTTACTTTTCAACTTTTGACTTCTTCAAGAAGGTCAATGTAAGAAATTTTATAGTAACCTGTAACATAAATTTTCTTGAAAAGTAAACGATTTAAGCTCAACAAACATTGGAGTATCATTTGTACTCTTTTAAAACCTGGCCATAAATCTTGTTAAGAGAATAAATGCATTATATATTTTATAAACAAAAATTATGTAATTTAAAAGTTAAAAGGTGTAGTGTAAATAATACGGAAGCGACTCCTACAATACAACAAAATCCAAAAGAAGGTTTTCCTAGAAAAATGGCTTGTGTATATGTTGTTTTAGCATAATTTTGACTGGGATCCATTCTTTAATTTTCGAATATCAAAGTGGATTCATGTTATTCTCCATGAAAACATTGAAATCATACATTTATTTATCAAAAATGATGTTCGGGTGAATAAGAAATTAGATTAAATGTACAAGTTGCAAGAAGTTTATGTGTTGTAGGGGAAAACAATTGAAGTTTATCCCACATCAGAAAATGAATAAAGGCAATGACTAGTTTACATCTGGGCACACTTTTGAAGTGTGAAATTATGTGTAGAATAGATGATCTTTCTATGCGTGCTAGGGAAAGTGCAAATCAGGGATTAGATTAGGATTTCAGATCATTGAATTTGTGCATGAATGTTGAACTGAAATTGGCCTTTAAAAGGTCCATTTTTGCCCTTTATTTCCTATATTTTTTTTCTTCCAATTATCTTTCCAACTCCTAAAATTTCTTGAAACTCGTGTTTATTGCCTTTGTTAATAGGAAAATTAAACAGTTAGATTATGAAAGTTTTAATGGTTGTAACATATGTAATTGCAATTCTGTGAAGTCGCCTATTAGAGCCTATTATATAATCGGTTTTTCCTCATTCCGTGCACATGAAAATTCCAATCTTTTCAGTCTTATTCTATTCAAAATTTTCCACTTTCTATCAAGAGTTTTAGTGATAGTTCGGATCAAATTCAGTTTGTCGACGCTCAAAAATTTATTGTTGGTTAATACCTAGATTGTAAGATGATGGACTAAAAAATTATGATCAATCAAATACGTGAACTCCAAGTGATTCTACATGAGATTCATGCCGTGTAGGTAATTTTATATAAAACTTTTCAAGTGGCTGCTATTGAGAAAATACCTCCTTCAACGTGGAAGGACTTTAAAAATTACCTTAAGCAAGAGAAATAAATGAACATTGAAGAATTGAATGTTAGACTTCGAATTGAAGAAGATCGCATAAGTTCGGAAAAGGAGTTCAATCTCGTTGTGACTAAGCAAATATAGTATTTTTCTTTTAGGTGATTTTAAATAAAACTTTTCAAATGGCTGCTATTGAGAAAATACCTCCTTCAACGTGGAAGGACTTCAAAAATTACCTTAAGCAAGAGATATGAATGAACATTGAAGAATTTAATGTTAGACTTCGAATTGAAGAAGATCACATAAGTTCGGAAAAGAAGGAGTTCAATCTCGTTGTGACTAAGTAAATATGTAAAGCATGGTTAAACTTCTAAGATCTACAAGAACAAGTTTGGGCCATGTGATGGCAAAGAGGCTAAGCTAGGACTGAGAGGTAGATTTCTAAGAAAAAGTTTCAAGAAAAATACTATAACTGTGACAAAATAAGCCATAAATATTTGGAGTGTAAATTGTCAAATAAGAACAAGAAATAATTGAATGTTATTAACTATATGATACACGATGTGTCTGAAATGAATGTCATAGCCATTATTTTTTAAGTGAATTTGGTGGATCCAAATCCAAAAAAGTGGTTGACTGACACCGGTGTATGAAACATGTTTACTTGGATAAAGAGTTATTTAGTTCGTTCGAAGCAAGGGTAAAGGAAATAAAGTTATGAAGACGACTTATAGGAAGTACTGACTCTTAATAATGTGTTATATGTGCCAAAAATTTGTAAGAGCCTAGTGTTCAAGTCACTTATGAATAAGCACGATATCTCATTATGTTTGAGTCAGATAAAATTATTTTGTCTAAGAGTGAAATATTTGTTGGTAAGGGTTTTTTGTATGATGGACAGTTTAAGCTCAATGTAATGATTGTCTAGACGAAATTGAATAAAGTTAATTCTTCTACTTACTTGCTTAAGTCTTTCAATTTGTGGAATAATAAACTAGAACATGTTAGTTATAATACTTTGTGTACATTAGTTAACTTGAATTGCATACCCACATTTCATATTGATTCTAAATATAAGTGCGAAGCTTGTATTGAAACAAAATTATGTTATGAATGAAAGGAATCGGGACGCTAATCGAATTTTGGCGATAAATACGATGCATAAAGAAACTAATCTGGAGCAAGCTACTGTCAGGGGGGATGCTGATGTTGTCCAAGAAATGCTTGCCATGGATATTAGGGATAATATTGCGGACTTAGTTATCAGAGAAGAACCTCTCCCCCAAGTTTCACAAAATTCGGTTAGTGTACAAAATGAGTAAAAGGCAATGGAGGTTCATATCGCATCTGACGGTGAGTATGAAAAAGATTTACCTAAACTAGAGGTCCTAAACTATGATACAAATAATCTCATGTTAGTTCCATTAAAGAGAGGAAGGGGAAATGGTCAGAAAAAGGTAACGCTAGGAATCACTACGAGGTCCAAAAAATCTTATTAATAATGAATATTAATGTATGGAATGCTAGGGGTGTGGTATCCTCCAAAAGTAGATTAATGGGGCTGAAAAAATAATTTAATCCCTTTACGTTAGTCGTTATTGAACCTTTTGTTTCTGTTGACATAATTGTCTATTGGGCTCGATGGTTAAGATTCCCACACTACGCGACAAACGTCGGGGTAGGAGGCAAAATTTGGATGTTCTGGAATAATGAAGTGTCATTTTCTGTGAGTAGTATATCAGAGCAAGAGATCTCTGGATGGATTGTGGTGAGAGGTGCTCAGGTGATTTTTTCTTTTGTATATGCCAGTTGTTGTCAAAGAAGAAGAAGGGAATTATGGGATCAATTGAAAAGCTTAGATTATGGTGATTCTGGATGGTTAGTAGGAGGCGACTTTAAAACTATACGGTCTAATAATGAGAAAATAGGTAGCTTGTCTACATCTTCTATGACCATGAGGGAGTTTAACAATTTCATTCATGAAGCAGGCTTGACGGATATCCCTTTTGATGGACCGAAATTATCATGATGTAATGGGTGACAAGTTATACGCCGTATATAGGCTCGCCTGGATCGTATTTTGGTAAATCAAAATTTTACAAACAAATTTCCATCGGTTGCCTTATCTTATTTGGAACGCACATCTTCGAACCACTGTCCGACGGTTTGGAGATGCAAAGATAACTTGAGTTTGCCGTGTTCAAGACCGTTCCGGTTCCTAAGTATGTGAGGTTCTCATAAAGATTTTCTGCCCTTGGTAAAACAAATATGGGAGATAGATTTGACCGGCTCTCCAATGGTCTGTGTCGGGCAGAAATTGCGAAACATGAAAATAGCTTTAAAATCCTGGAATGGGGAGGTGTTTGGAGGGGTACAACATGAAATAAGAAATTTTGAAAACATATTGTTTCAACTGGAAAATTCTTTGATGAAGAGCTTTTCAATGGATACCGAAAATCAGCTTTTGCAATGCCGAAACCAATATGCAGTTTGGCTCAAAAGAGAGGAAGCTTTATGGAGGCAAAAGTCAGGTATTAAATGGCTGAAGGAGGGTGACGATAACACAAATTTTTTTGATGCTATGGTCAAGAATTAAAAAAAAGAGCCAAATTATCGATCACGTGGTCCTTGAAGATAGTACTGAGCTATAGTCAGTAGATAATATACATGAGGGGGACATGCAGTTTTTTCAAAATATGTTCTCAGTTTCACCTATCTCCATAGACGATAATGGTCTTGAACTCTTGACGCCGGTCGTTACCGAGGAGGTAAACATGGCTCTTTGCAAACCACCTATTTTGTAGGAGGTGAAGGCTGCTCTTTGGTCTATTCCCAAAGATAGCAGCCCCGAACTTGATGGCTTTAGTGCGAGCTTATTCATTTCTGCTTGGGAAATTGTCGAGTTCGATCTCCTTGTTGTGACCGCGGAATTCTTTGGGGGTTGTCCTCTAAATTGTGCTTTGGGGGCAACTAATATTTTCCTAATCCCTAAGGTGGAATCCCTTAATAGTTTCGCAAAATTCAGGCCTATTAGTCTCTGCCCGGTGGTGTATAAGATACTATCCAAAATTATGGTTACTTGGACAGATCCTTTGCTTAAAAAATTAATTTCTCGAGAATGGTCAGCTTTTATTCATGGCAGGAGCATTTTTGATAACATATCGATTGCTCAGGAGATGATGCATAGTTTTCTCAAGAGGGTGAGGGATGGAAACACTTTATTGAGGATAGATGTGGACAAAGCATATGACAGAGTAAGTTGGCGATTCCTTCTGGAGAGCTTAAGAAAATTGGGATTTTCCGACCAATGGAAAAGTCTTATCTTTAATTGCATTTCCTCTCCATATTAATGGAAAGACACGATTTTTTTTCAAGCCATCAAGAGGACTACGCCAAGGAGATCCATTATCACCATATTTGTCTATACTGACACAAGAACTCTTATCAAGAATGATCAATCAGGCATATGAAAGTAATCAAATTCAACATTTTCATTCTGGAGGAATTGTGGATAATCATTTATTTTATGCCGATGATTTACTTATTTTCGCCAATGTAAGAAAATAGTCGATTGTCTAGCTCCTTGATATTATAAAAAAGTATGAACTAATGTCGGGTCAACTGATGAGTCCTATGAAATCCTCTATATTTTTTTCCAAACACACCACTACTACACGTAAAAGAAAACTATTGGCTATTTCGGGATTTAAAGAAGGTGTTTTACCTTGTACATATCTGGGCGTCCCTCTCTACATTGGAAGATTATTGAAGTGTATGTTTGAAGCAATGATAGACAAAATTCAGAAAAAATTGGCTGGCTGGAAGGATCGACTACTCTCTTTTGGAAGAAAAATTACCATGATCAAACACGTGCTTAGCCTATTCATATCATATCAGTCATGAATTTGCCTAAAGGAATTCACAATGAGCTAAACCATATTTTTTCATCTTTTCTTTGGAATGCAACTGATGGGTCTAAGAAACTAAAATGGGTCTCCTAGAGAAAATTTTCTACCCAGTGGAGGAGAGTAGTTTGAGGATTCGGGGATTTTGACGATGTGCAACCAGCTTTATATATGAGATTTGCATGGAAGCTGCTGGGTGGGAAATCCTTTTGGGTAAAAATTTTTCGAGCTAAATACATGAAAAATAAACCTGTTGCGTTGCTGAAAATCTCTCCCACGCAATCTCATTTTTGGAAAGAAGCGGTCTCGGAATTATATATGGTGTTACAAAACTCTTTTTGCCATGTTCGGGATGGATCCTCAAATTTCTGGTTCGACAGTTGGACCGGTACCCAAAGCTTGGCTGAGGTAGGTTTGGAAGTAAAGGAACTACAATTACAAATCAAGAATTTTTTGACGATCAATGGAAAATGGAATGGAAGTTGGCTTGGAAGGTAATGGATAAAAATCAAGCTTCGGCCATTGAATGTGTGCATATAAAATTACATGGAAAAAGTGATCATTGTGTCTGGAAGCCCGGTAAAGATGGTTCTTTTTTCACTAAATCGGCTTGGGAATTGATTCAAAAAAAGGGAGTAACTTGTCCATGGAAACGATGGCTGTGGAACCATCATGTTCCTCAAAGAATCTCGTTTGTATCTTGGGAGAGCTCTTCTAAACTGCTTACCAGTTGATGAGGTGGTCGAAAATATTGGGATTCCACTTGTTTCTAAATGTGAATGTTGTGTTAATCCCTCAATGGAAAACATCGACCACATGCTATGCAATGGAGAAGTGGCAAAAAAAAGTTTGGCCTTACTTTGCAACCCATTTCCAACTATTCCTTCCCAATGTAACTACTTGGAAAGGAATGATGAATTTATGGTGGAAACATGTCTTGAGCTCTTCACAAGCGGGAATTCTTCGCTGTATCTCACCACTTATTATCACATGGGAATTATGAAAAATTAGATGTGAAGCTCGAATGGAGGGAAACCCCATCTTATGGCAGAAAACTGTTTGGCAGATCAAATCATTTTTATCCCAAGTTGCTGGTTTGATTACCAAGGTCAGTAAAATCTTAGGTCGTGATCTTTACTGTTTACGCTCCTTATATTGTCCTATAAATGACGTTAAGCAAAGAAATGTGCAACTGATCAGTTGGAAGAAACCAGTTGGTGAGCAGCTAAAATTAAATGTTGATGGCGTATCTAAAGGAAATCCAGGTCCAGCCGGTGAAGGAAGAGTTATACATGACAGCAAAGAAAGATGTTAGGCTGGTTTTTCTCGACACTATGGCTCCTGCACGAATATGGTGGCTGAAACACGTGCCCTTCTTGATGGACTAAGAATGTATAGGGACCTAGAACTTAGGAATATCATCGTTGAAACTGACTCTAATATCCTGGTACAATGGCTAAATAAAGGAGCCTATTCTTTATGGTGGCTTTGGGAGTTTTGGGAAGAAATCTTGGAGTTGATCCGACTGCTAAATGCTCATGTCCATCACGTGTTTCGAGATGCCAACATGGCGGCTTATCTCCTTGCAAAAAATGGTAGCGGTGGTTCGTCTATGAACCTGTCTTTCGGTGAAGAGTTTCCGACACTTCTTAGAGGAATTTTGCATACGAATAGTTGGGAAGTACCCTACCTTAGATGTTGAATTGTATTGATTTAAATGCCTTTTTGTAATCTCGATTTTTCTCCGCCACATGTGAGGCTTTATTAATAAAATTTCATTTTTTTTTTTAAGAATCAATTGAAAGAGATATAGAACCACTAAATTTAAATCAAAGTAACATATATGATTTAAAATCAATACAACAAGAGGTGAATATAAGTACTTTACTACTTTTATTGATCATAGCACAAAACACTATTATATATATCTGCTTAAAAGCAAGGATGAGATAATAGGGAAAAAAATTTATAAGAATGAAGTTGAAAATCAATTCAATGAAAAATATAAGACGTTGAGAAATTACTGAAGTGATAAGCGTGAAAGTGTCCCCAAAAAAAAGAGAGAAGAGTCTTTATGAGTTATGGAATGAATCCTTTTTAGAAATACTTACAAGTGTGGTGATATCTTACCAAAGTGGGTGTACGTACAGCAAAGAAGGTGAAAATAAGCTCAAAAATGTAGCTTACATCTTCATTGGTTATGCACAAAATGGTAGTTCTTATCAATTTCTTGTACATGAGTCAAAAATCTCAGACATTCACAAAATTACGTTGATGGAATCAAAAAATTCTTCATTCTTTGAACATGTTTTTATGTACAGTTTCGAAGAGGAAGTAATCTTTTCTAAACAGACACATGAGACTAAGATTGAAAATAGTTAGGACTTAGAACTAGAAAATAAATTTCAGATTGAACTAAGAATTAGCAAAAGAAAAATTTTATAGTCCTAATTTTCTGAATTATATGCTAGAAAGTGAATCTCGAAACTTTCAAGAATCTATAAACTCTTTAGAGGGATTTTAGTCAAAAGAGGCTATTAAAAGTAAAGTAGATTCTATTTTACAAAACCATACACGAGAGCTATGGACGTTCTTCCGAGATTCAAACCACTAGGTTACAAATAAATTTTTAACAAGAAAATTTGATGAAACCACTGAAAAGTATAAGGCTAGACTAGTGATAAAAGTTTACAGACAAAGAAAAGACATTTATTACTTTGATATATATTCTTCAATAATGAGAATAACATCTATTGAGATAATACTTACGATTGCAGCTTTGCGAAATATTAAAATACATCAAATGGATTTTAAAACTGTATTTTTTAATGGAGATTTTAGAGGAATAAATCTACACAACGACCAAAAAGTTTTCAATACCAGAATGTGAAAAACAAAACTTGTAAATTTAGGATAAAAGTTTGATAATGTCAGATATAATGAGGATTTAGGATCAATGAGTGCAACAAATGCATTTACGTCAACGACATTAAAAATGGTTATGTCATTTTATGTTATTACGTTGACAATATGCTTATTTTTTACAGAAACATTAAGATGATTAAATCTTACTTAAAAATATGTTGAATTCAAAATTTGACATGAAATGTAAGAATTTAGCTTATGTGATTGGAGTTGAAATTTTAAAAATATCAGATATACTCGTTTTGAGCCAATCACATTATGTGAACAAATTTTTTGAAAAAATTTAACAAGAATGATTCTGATATGGCTAGAACAATTATAGATAAAAGTCAGCATCTATCTAAAAATAAAAGTAGAGTGTTTGTCAAGTAAAGTACTCTAGAATTATTTGATTTCTAACGTACTTTATGAACTATACAAGAGTAGACATAACTTACACAATTAATAAACTAGGTAGATACACTAGCAATCCAAAAGTTGACCACTAAAAATAAATAGTTAGAATACTAAGGTACTTAATAAATACTCATAGTTGTGGGTTGCACTATACCAGATATCCAACAGTCACTGAAGGATATTGTAATACTAACTCATATTTGATATAAAAGACTCAAAGTCTACAAATAGAGTTGTGTTCACATTGGGATGTGTAGCTATATCATCAAAATCCTTTAAACAAATAATCATAGCCAGATCTACTACATAATTAAGTATATAGCCCTAGACAAATATGTGAAGAGTAAGGCTAGATAAAACTTTTGAACCGAACCGAACTGTGGGATTCGATTCGATTAATCTTAAATTAAATATCCGAATGAGTATCAGAATTAAGAACTGATGAATTTGATTGGATTCTCGATCCTAAACCAAAACTGAATAAGATCGAATCTCCCTAACTTTTTTATATTAAATAAGTCAAATTAGTTTATTTTTCTTTCTTTCAATGTCAACTACGTAATTGAGCCCAAAAATATTATTTTCCTGTTCCATTTGTCAACTAATAAAATGAGCCCAAAATATCATATTCCTATTTTCAGTCTAAATCCAACTCCATAATTCAAATTTCAAAGAATCAAAATTGAGTGACATAAATTTTTCTCAATCATTCTACCATTTCTCAAATAATTGAAGCTATTAGGCTTCGTCTTTCTTCATTTTATTCTTTTTCTACTCTATTCAATGGATTTTCTCCATTTTGATTAAAGTAAGTTGTATACATTGATGAATGAGTCTATTATTTGTATACTTTTAAATTGAATACATTATTTTATAAGAGTTAATGTAGTGTTGTTGTAAGAGATTAGATGGAACTTGTCTTAATTAGATTAATGTAGTATTGTTGTATATGTTAAAAAAATTAATTCTAGTACATAATTGAACCGAACCGAGGTGGTCCTATGCCATCAATATGCATACATTGCCATTTGCTATTGGAAAGACACAAAGCAATGAATAATGAAAAGTCCATAGACATATACTTCGTATATATAAGGTAATCTCTATTGATTAATCTATATTGATTATGTGAAGTCAAATAATAATATTGCGGATCTGTTAGTCAAATGGTTAAATAGATTGTTAGTTGAAAAGTCATCGAAAGCAATATGATTGTTGAAAAAATAGCATGTGCATTGGCTATTTTGGCATAATTTTTAGTGGGAATTGTTGTTTCATTTTGGAATATCAAAGTAAATTCATTTTATCTTTTCGTGAAAACATCGAAATTACATATTTATTTATCAAAAATGATGTTTGTGTGAAGAAGAAATTGGAGTTCAAAATGTATTAATTGAAATTATATATAATCATTTTTTTCCTTATTTCAAACACGCTCGAAAATTTCCATATTTTCTCCAATTTTTTTGAGCTTAGAATTTTGCACTTTTTGACACAGAGTTCGAAGTAAATTCACTTTGTCGGTGTAAAAACTTAAGTGTCCAATTTCTACTGATTTCTCCGTAATATACTATAAGATAGAAGCTCAAATGAGGCGAATTTATTTTCCAGGATACCGTTTTAATACATGTCTCAATTTGTAAATCTATTATCTATTTTATAGTGTATTGATGTGAAATGCATGGTTAAAAATAAGAAAAAAAATTAAATTTGTGTGTAATATTATTTCATTAAAAATATGTGATTAAAATAATGTCGAAATCCTATTCAATAATGCATTTTTTTTCAAAGAACGTGGCGCAAACAAAGGTTTTATGTTTTGTTCTTTTTGGTAATCAATAAATTAAATTATTATATTCTGTGACGTGTCCTTTCAATTTTCTGTACGTCTAGTGGTTTAACTTATGCAGTCTATACGGTCCCTATTACTAATACAAACCGTGTCAATACATGTACAATATTGTAATGCTTATTAAAAGATAAGTGGAATTCAAACTAATTATTGATAATTAATAAACCAGCCAGTCTAAAAGTCAAAATCGTCATCCTGATCATGAGAAACACGTGTGAGGCGGCAAGTGCAAGTTGTTCACCGGTTCGCTATGTGCAAACCAAAGCCGCCGCCTTTATAGATGCACCATTAGTATTTACCAAAGATTATAAGTCAAATATTGTATTTAGTCAAATTTACTAACGAAAATCCTTTCTCCCCTTTCCCATTTAGCTACTATGTATTATGAGCGAATCCTTGCGTAATTAAATTTTTTTTTTTATCGGGGTTTAAAATCAAATTTTTAATGAATTTGATAAATATTGATAAAATGTGTTATTAAAAAGTTGTGGAACCCTTGAAATATGTGGTTAAAACTCATCGTTGATTTTGATTTATATTAAAATTTGAATTTTAATCTTTATCAAACAAGGGCCAAATGTGATGTCAAGTTAAGACTTGGATTGTCGGTAAATTACCGAACTTCCATTTCGATCCAAATCAGAAGGCTCACATCTTTTTTTTTTATACAAAATGAGTTCGACCTTTTTTCTTCATACCGAACACCAATTATCGATAAAAAATTCTAACCAATTTGGAACCTTCGGAACCACAATATATTTAGTTAGTATGAAATGTAATTACTTTTTTTGTTGTAGCAGCTCACACGACTGTGCTAGATTCAATCAAAACACAGTTTTATGTAGTTACATAAATTGAATATTCTAGATAGTATTGACTTAGACTGAGTCTCTAGTCCACTCACCTCCGTCCCACTTGTGCCTCAACTGATTTAGTTTTTCTACATGTTTTTTATTTTAGTTTTGTTCTTTTCTTAGTAACCGAACTTTCCTAACACATGTCACGCAACTTCCACACCGCCTCCCCGCCTTTGCTATATAACCACCCTCCCATACCCGTTCTTTTCTCGTATACAATTTTCAACTCTCTCAATTTCTCCAAATTTTAGTTCAGTAATGGCACTTGAAGCATTGAATTCTCCAGCTACTACTACTCCAACTCCGGCGTTTCAGTTCGACAACGCCACCCTCCGCTATCTCGAGCCGTGTACAAAAGGCAAGAGATCAAAGCGTCCACGCAGCGCCGAACGCCATGAGCAGCCCACCGAAGAAGAATACTTGGCTCTCTGTCTTATTATGCTTGCTCGAGGCGTCGGCGGTTCAACATCAAAACCCGCCACTGCCAATAATGTCGCCGTTCAGCAGCAAAAGCAAACTCGTCTTCTACCACCGCCGCCAGTGATGAAATCTGATGATTCGACAAAGTTGTTGTACAAGTGTTCAGTTTGTGACAAAGCTTTTGGGTCTTACCAAGCTTTGGGAGGGCACAAGGCCAGCCACCGAAAACTGAGTTGTCCGAGTGGAGGAGACGAATACTCCACCACCACCTCCTCCTCCGCAACCACCATCACTGCTTCAGCCACAACGACGAGTGCAACCAACCGCAGTGGGAGGGTCCATGAGTGCTCCATCTGCCACAAGTGCTTCCCCACTGGACAAGCCTTGGGGGGTCACAAAAGGCGCCACTATGAAGGTGGGGCACCCATTAACAACGGAGGATCCGGCAGTAGCAGTGCAGTGATGTCATCGGAAGGAGTTGGATCCACCATTACCCACCACCGAGACTTCGACCTTAACAAGCCGGCTTTGCCGGAGTTCTGGCCGGGCTTTGGCTCCGGTGAAGATGAAGTCGAGAGTCCCCACCCTGCTAAAAGATCGCGGCTTTCTCTGCCGGCAAAGTTAGAAATGTTTTGAAGGCTAAAATTCAGGATATTCTTGAATCTGTAAGAGAAGAAAAAATGTGTGTAAATAGTAGTGGACTCGGTGATAGTGATTGTGATTGTTTAATTGGTTTATTTTTTAATAAAATTTAGACTTTGTTGAAGGCTTGAAGCTTCTATTATTTACTATTGTGATTGTTTAATTGGTTTATTTTTTAATAAAATTTAGACTTTGTTGAAGGCTTGAAGCTTCTATTATTTACCAACTGCAGTGATAGAAGTGTACTTTTTTTTCTACTAGTCCAAAATTAAAATAATCTAATAAAAATTGAAGTAATTAAATTTTGACATCTAAACAAAGTGTGAGTCTGATTTTATGTGTAAAGATCGAACCCATTAGAATTGTATTTGACGATGAACCGAATACATATGATTATGATCCATAATTCGTATGTAACTTTCTCATTCTTTGTGATATCACATCAACACTAGAATTAATAGAAAAAACATATTGAATAGAAAGATTTAAAACCCGCATAAAGAATTCAAAAATCAAGAAAAATGATTGGAGTAATCAAATTGAAGAACAAGATTAAAGATCTAGAAGACAAGATTAAAGATTCCAATTCAAGCATCAACATTCAATATTCAAGATACAAATCCATGAATCAAGGTATGTTTCGCATTAATTAATTCTTTAGGTGATTTGACATGAAGATTTTGACAATTCATAATGTTTCATAAAGTTTAAGTTTTATGAAAAATTCAACAAGTGATATCAGAATCAATCTATATTAAACCATTGAGATTAAATGAAGATTTTTAGGTTTGAAATTCTTTCTTTCGTTTTATAAAATTTGGAATGTGAATTTCAAACCCTAGATATCAAAATTTTGGATTTTGGGTATTATTTACGGCATTACAACAACGCCACATTACGGGTAGGATGCATGCTAGCAACACCTGATCATTGTTGAGCGCAGATAACGCCTAGTTTTGGGATGCTGCGGCTCTTGCTTACTGTTCGAAAATTGAATTTTTTTCCTTTTTGTTTTAGTTGTCAAATAAAAATAAAAATAAAAGAATAAGGAATTAATAATTAAAAATTCAAATTTTGGTACTTAAATTTATTTCGGTTATCTAATGTTCTAAATTTATTAAGCAAAACATGTTGCCAAAGTAACATCTCTTCTCTAAACTAATTTATTTGGAACATAATGATTGTTGTGTGTTTATAATTCATGCGGATATTCACCAACCCAAAATGGGGTAAATGTTTGGCCGAATTACTAAATACTTGTGGTAAATATGTGATAATTGTAAAGTTTTTTATATGAACAACAAATCGATCCAACGATAGATTTATTGTTTGAAATGGTTTATTGTCAATATTTGATTACTACAAATAAGAGTACCACTTACAAATTGATATTTTTATCCAATGACTAAATATCAATGTTGTGCTTGATCTCTTAGAATAAATTTACAATTATTTGAATTAATTAATTGTTTAATACAGATTCTAATGTGAACATATTTTTTTTGGTCTTGTTCTCTATTCAGTTAACTCTTCTACTATAATATTTGCCAACATGAACTTTATTCCTGTGCTAAATGGAATCAACTTTAAGGACTAGAAGAGAATGTTCAGATCGTTCTTGGCTGTATGGATTTAGACCTTATTTTAAGGACTGAACAACTTACTGCATTTATGGATAAAAGTTCTGCTAATGAAAAATGAGATTTTGATAAGTGAAATCATTCAAACCATCTGAGTCTTATGATCATCAAATTGTGGTATTCCGGAATCATTTAGCGTCCCTGTGTTCGATAAGGTAACTATTGTCAAGAAATTTTTTGATGAAACTGAAAAAACACTTTGCAAAAAGCGATAAAGCCAAAACTAGTACGCTTCGGCAAACTTGGTTTCACTAAAGTATAAAGGTAAAGGAAATATTTATGAATCATAGAGATGTCTCATATTGCTTTAAAATCGAATGCACTACAGTTTGAGCTATCTTATGATTTGCTCATGGATTTGGTTTCTCTTCCTACACAATACAATCAATTTAAGGTGAGTCACAACTGCTAAAAGGAAAAGTAGACTCTAAATGAGCTCATTTCATACTGTGTGAAAAAAAAAGGTTGAAACAAGACAGAATTGAAAGTGTTCACTTGGTTAGTACCTCTAAGGACAAGTTCAAAAAAAGAAAAAAATAAGAAAGCTGCATCCGGTCCAATTCAAAAGAATCAACAAAAGCTTGAAAAAAATGAATCATCTGACAGTTACTTTTGTGGAATTTCGAGACACTTGAAAATAGAATGTTACAAATACCACGCTTAGCGTGTAAAGAAAGGTACATTTCTCACTTTAGTTTATTCTGAAATGAATTTAGTTTCAGTACCTAGACATACTTGGTGGATTGATTCCGATACCACTACTGATATAAGTACGTCTATGAAAGGTTGCTTGAACAAACGAAAGCCAAAGAATGCTGAAAGATTCATCTATGTGGACGACGATAAATCAGTTGAAGTAGAGATTATAGAAACTTTTAGATTATTATTAAATACTAGTTTTAATTTGGAATTGAAAGAAATTTTTGTTGTACCGTCTTTTAGACATAATTTGGTTTTTATTTCTGTTTTGGACAAATTCAATTATTCTCGTTCATTTGGAAATATAAATTTAATCTTTTTCTTGATTCAAATCTTGTGGCTATCGATTCTTTACCTATAAATGATAATATATACTTGCTTAATCGATTGCCTTTTATAATGAAATTTTACATGTGAATTCATGATATTAAACGTAAATTCACTAATTTAAATTCTGTTTCATTATGGCACAAGCGTTTAGGTCATAATTTTCGAATGAGAATCGAAATGCTTGTGTCAGAGGAATTTTTGATCCTCTTGATTTTTCAAACTTAAATATCTGTGTAAATTGTATTAAGGGAAAACAAACAAACATAAGGAAATTAAGTGCCAATAGAACTTCGAATGTCTTAGAACTAATTTGTATAGATATCTGTGGACCATTTTCTTTGACTTCTTGAAATTGTCAACAATCATTTATTACGTTTATAAATGATTATTCTCGCTATAGCTTCATGTATCTCATTAATGAAAAATCATAATCACTGGACATATTCAAGGCTTATAAGGTTGAAGTTGAAAAACAACTCGGTAAAAGAATAAATAGTATGACAGATCAAGAGAACAACGTGCAAGGCTTGCTAAATTCCTAGAGGAATATGGTGTTACTGAAAGATGAAACAAAACACTTAAGGACATAATAATGAGTATGGTTAGTCATTCCACTTTATCAAAATCTCTCTGGGAAAAGCATTAAAAATTGAGTTTTTATTCTCAATAGAGTTCCAAGTAAAGTAACTGTCAAAACCCCTTATGAATTTCAGATAGGCAAAAAGCTTAGTTTGAAGCACTTACACATTTGGGGTTGTTTAACTAATGCAAGGCCTTATAGGCCAACGAAAAAGAAATTGGATTTCAGAACTATCAATTGCTATTTTATTTGATATTCTAAGAGATCGACGAGTTACAAATTTCGTGATCGTACTACCAAATCAATTTTCAAAACTAGAAATGCCCAATTCTTTGAAGGATGTGGAATTTACGAGGGGAGATAAAGTTAGAGATTTTGTCTTTGAGAAGGAATATATAAATATCGCTCATATTATAATTAATGATCAGGATTATGGACAAATTTATGCTCAGATCTTGTTCAAGAAATAATTCCGAATCAATGCAATATTCTAGAGCCCCCTATAAACATTCAAGAGATTGTTCCTGAAAAATAAATTCAATAACCTCAAAAACAAATTTCATTAAATAGATCCACTAAATAAAGGAAAAATGCAATTTCAAATAATTTTATAATATTTCTCCAAGAATGTGAAGATGTCATTGGATTGATGGAAGAAGAATAATTCTCAAAAGTTGATTGATACCATGAATGAGGAAATAAAATCCATGACAGACAAAGACGTTTGTAAACTTGTCCCATTGCCTAAAGGTACGAAACTCGTTGGTTGCAAATGGATATTTAATAGAGGGATTCGAAGGGTAATGTGGAAAGATATAAGGTCGTCTTGTTGTAAAGGACTTTACTCAAAGGGAAGACATCGATTACAAATAGACTGTCTCTCAAATTTCAATGAAAGACTCTTTCAGGGTTATAATGCCATTTATGGCACATTTTGGTCTTGAGCTACATCAGATGAATGTAAATCGACGTTTCTCAATGGTGACATTGATAAGAAGATATATATAGTGTAAACGGGAAACTTTGTGTCACAAAACCCAAATAAAATGACTTGCAAATTAAAAAAAAAATGCATCTATGAGCTTAAACAGGCTAGTTGTCAAGGTATCACAAATTTCATGAAATAATGATCTTGTTTGGTTTTGATATAAATATAGTTGATGATTGTGTATACCACATGTTCAGTGGAAATAAGTATATTTTCCTAGTATTGTATGTCGATAACATACTACTTGTCTGTAGTGATATAGGTTTATTGCCCGAAATCTCCCCCTCAAACTCGAACAAATGAGAGGTCAAGAAGCAAGAGTTTGCTCACCAAGAATTCATGTCGAGCACGAGTATGAGACTTGGTGAAAAATTTTGCAATCTGAAGTCCTTGCTCATTTAAGGCGAATCCAAAGGCCCTATCTTTTAATCCAAACGCTTCTCGTCATGAGATTCTATTAAAAAATTTTGAGATGAAAGATCTTGGCAACACCTCTTTTATATTAGAAATTCAAATACATATGACCGTTCTCGATGTATTTTTGGATTATCTCAAGAGAGCTATATTGATACAGTATTTAAAAGATTTAGGATGCATGATTGTAAATCAGGTGATACCCCTATTGCTAATGAAGAGAAGTTTAGTCTCAATCAATATCTATTACCTTGAAGTAAAGGAGATGTAGAAAATTCCCTATGCTTCAACAGTTGGGAGTTTAATGTATGCTTAGATATTCACACATTCGGATATAGTAATCATTGTTGGAATGTTAGACACATATTTAAGTAATCTTAGGATAGATCAAAGGAAAGCAGCTAAACAGGTTATGCGGTATCTACAGAGAACAAAAGATTACATGCTTAAATATAGGAAATCTGACCAATTGGAGATAATTAGTTATTCTGATTTTGTTGGATGTCAAGAAAGCAGGAGATCCATATCGTGCTATATCTTCCTATTGGCTGGATGAGCTATATCCTAAAAGAGTGCTAAGTAGAAACTCATAACGTTTTCAATCATGGCAATAGGGTTTGTAGCATGTTAAGAGGCATCCAATCAAGGAATATGGTCACAAAACTTTGTCATTGGGCTGCGAATTCTGGATGGAATTGAAAGATCACTTAACTTATTTTGTGACAATTGGATTTTAAAATTCATTTTGTTAAAGAAAGAGTTCAAAGTGGTCATGTTATTATAGAACATATTGGGACAAACTTCATGATAGTATCTCAAATGGATGTTATATATTTTGATGATATGCTAATTTAGTAGAAGTTTGTAATTTTTGATTTTATCTTTTTGACACATAATTTTGTTTGTAGACATTTAAGTTTATTTTAGTAATAAAGTATTCAGTTCAGTTTTTACTCTGATTAAATTGTTTAGTTTGACCTCATTAAAGTATAAGGTATTAAAGAATAAGACAGAACTAGTTGAAAATAGACATATTTGGATCACATTACATGTAATTTTCATGTTACGTATCCATACTTGATCTCTGTTATTTGATTGTGTTGATATATGTGACCATGAGGGTTTGGTCATAATACTTGTAACGAAAACCTCTTTGATCATATATTAACATAATTGATGAATGAGATTGTTCATATAAACTTTTTGTTATGATAGCAAAAGTTTTAAGCATATAAATATATACACAATTATAAAGTAACATATATGGCCGAAGTAAAAGATTGCTAGGAAAATATTCAATTTTTCATGTGGGCCTACATATGTGATTAAAAGTATGTATAAATGCTATATTAAAGTTAAACCTAAAATTATAGTAATCTAATAAATAATTAAGTAATTGGCTTTGTGCATCTAAATAGTGTGTGTGTGTGTGTGTGTGATTTTATATGTAGAGGTCAGATCCGTTAGGATTGTATTTGACGATGTGCCGAATACATATGGAAACTATATATAAGGCCAGGTTCCCAATCCATATGTAATTTTCTTATTATTTGTGTCATCCCATCAACATAAAAATTAATAGAGAGTATATTGAAGAGAAATATCCAAAACCCACATAAAGGAATTCAAGAATCAGTAAGAAAAATTGGAGTAATCAAATTGAAGAACAAGAAATCAAGATTAAAGATCTAGAAGACAAGATTAAAGGATTCAAATTCAAACTTCAAAATTCAATATTCAAGATACAAATCAATGAATTAAGGTACGTTCCGCATTAATTAATTTTCTTAGTGATTTGACATGGAGATACTAGGAATTCATAATGTTTCATAAAATTTAAATTTTATGAAAAATTCAACATATGCAGCTTCTACTTTGTCTTAAGAGACATTCTTACTTCTTAGCTCGCCTTCTTCAAACTTCACTCATCAATTTTTTCAATTTTGTACGAGCATCTCTAAGAAAACTATTTAATATAAGACGTTCTCTATTTTAAAGAATCAACACTTACAAATAATGGTACAATAAACTCTTTAAATTAACATTATTTAAAGAGTGAGTTTAGAGAGTCAAACCACTCTATGTAATTAAATACATTCAAAGTATTTCAATTTTTAACGGAGGAAAATAATATAATAATTTGGAGGGAAGTTAGTGAAAATAAAATATATGGAAAATAATAATATTTTTTAGAATAGTAAAATTAAGTGTTAAATATAAAGAATCTGTTGGAGTATTTAAAAATTTTTACTTTTTAAATTTATAAATACTCTATAAATTGTAGAACATGATCTTTTAAAGTAAAGAATCTCTTAAAGATACTCTTACGAATTCATAGGCTCTTGATTCCTTCACTTGGAACCTTCCTTGTGCATGACAAAACTTTTAATACTTCTCATGTTCATCATTTCTATCCTCAATGCTCTATGCTCGAGTTTTGTCCTAAAAAACAGAAATGACACAAAACTACTGGCTGACTAACAAAAAAAAAACTCACAAAAGGCACTTCTCAACTACAAATAATTAAGTAAGGAGAAAAATATAAGGAAAGTTGCTAATTATAATATCTAGTCCAATCTAGTTACACGTATCAAACGTAAAATTCTAACTTTCTCGAATTCACAATATATTTTGCATTAATTTATGTTTTGTGTGGATAAGAAGATAAGAGTCTGGAAGTGTTATCTAGGTGTACAGCTGATTAGGATGAGAAATGGACCTTATTTTCCCTAAGTTAATCTGCCTGAAGGTATTAGTTTAGCAGTTGGGTCACAGTCCTTGTCATTTCCATGTGCCGGTTGGTGCTTGTGGGAACATAAATAATTTAAGGATTATAATGTGGTTTTCGGCCCTGGCATCATCCATAGTTTTAAGATAATTGAATCATGCTAATGAAAATCACATTGCAAACTCTCTCCATGCAATAAATTATTTTATATTTTATATATCCATGTGTGTTCCTGTGATGCCCAACGGCGTGGGAGGGGGAGGGAAGATTTTCTTTTCTTTCTTATTTAATATTTTAGCAAAACTTTGCTTTTTTTCGTGGTAATATAGATGAATATTATCCTTTGAGAAGCATGCAACAAAATTAAATGGTTGACTGTTAAAATGTCAAAAATTAAAAGTCAGACAGTAACTTGATAGATATCTAGATCATAGTTAAAAACAAAAATTTAGTCACACAAAACGCTCTCTGCTTAGTGCAAAATAAGTTGAATTACATAATAGCATTCTTATTATTTGCTGATATAACATAGTAACGACGTTGAATTAAATAGAAAATTTCTTCGATTTACTTGAGCATTCTTATTATTAATTTGCTTTACACGGTTGATGATGTTTTTGAATTTACTTACAAACTAGCAACTAACTAGTTCTAAAACGTAAAAAAAAAAATAAAAA
>CAIGRB010019435.1:5496-16118 GCA_903798255.1 Fraxinus quadrangulata | reverse complement strand
GATAATGCTAATTTACACTTTCAATAGTGACGTAGCTTGCTAATTTTCTCTCTTCAAATCCAATTATCATACACATTTTTGTAGCTCTTGTTCATTGTGTATCCCACACTCAAATACACCTATATAATTGACTGACTTGATTGTTAGAGTACCTACAACCATCTCTTCCACCATCGGAGAAGGCTATGCGCATCTAATGTTTGTCCAAGTATGCTGGATCTTGACTCATGGATGGGAATGAAGTCAAAATTTATTAGTTAAGTTATCCCACCAAACACTGAATTCAACAATTAGTTTCTACAACATGCATACAAGGTGCAATTAAATCAAAATATAGACAACATGTTCTCTCATAAACTTACCATGTGACATACCATTGAGATTATTACCAACAGTGGTGTGTTTACATTGTTAATAATTTGATTTCCCGCAGGTGAACGAGATCGTGAACAAGTAATATAATGTTGTGTAGAGTGTCGAACCCACGAGAACCATGTATTGATCAAGTTAAAGCTACTAATTCCCTTAATCGAATAGCAAGGTATAATTTTAACTAATTAATATCTAATTTAGCAACTAATTCAAAAAACTAAGTAAAGACTTATCAAATTCGTGAGATGTATTGCTAAGACGTAGAATCATTGCTTGTTAATCTGTTTTCAATTCAATAACTTAGAATGATGATTTGAAACCATGCTTGTTGGCAATGTTCCTATTTTAATTAAATGTTCTCTTGATATCAATTAAATCTATTCCCCTCGTGCGACCTTCCTATATCTTAATGGAAAATACGAACATGATAAATGCATTAACGAACTAGAACATCTTTATCAACCATGCAAAGCATAAAGGTATATCTTTATCATCTATCAACCTCACAATATTTATTCCTATGTGCTTAAATCCTATTGTCTCTCTCGATAACAATAAAATTTACAAACAATTCAACTATTATCCAGATAATTGAAAAGACGATAAAAACAATAATAAACATCCGGACACTTAATCAAATTAATATCATTCTATTTATTCAAATAAAAAAAATGTCATAACAAGGGTTCATTACATCCGAGCAATGTTTAGTTTAGCCTAACATGTTGAAATTACAAAAAATCATGTTTAAGTGAAAAGACATAACTCGGATTCTTGATAAATTGAGAAGATGAAGACGAATCTTGAAATCTTGAATCTCTTCAATGGTTTCTTGACGAATCTCCAGTTGCACCTTCTCTTTTTTGCCCAAAAATCAAGCTAGATCTTCACTAAATGAATTCTTGCAATCCCTCTTGTAATTTTTACAAAACTATTGATTTTCTCTCTTTTTTATGATGAATATTTGCTTATTATATGAATTTCAAAGGCTCTCTCATATATATTTTGCTGTTATGTATTTGTAGGAGTCGAAAATTGGTTGAAAATCATGTCCAAATTGATTTTCAAAAGAGTTCTAATTGAATAAGGCAAGCTAGCTCAAAGTGCTATAACTTCTCTAAAAATAGAATTTTTCCAATTCGGACGTTTACTATACCAAATATGAGTCCAATATTCGACTAAAAATCTGGAATATAAATTGTGCTATTGGAAATGGATTTTGATCGTATTCCATTCCTTTTTGTGTTCTAATTTTATCCAATTGTTTCCCAGATGTCTTCAAAATATCACCTCATGGTCCAAATCAACTATTAAATTTGCAATTTGGTCATCAAACTATGAATTTTGCCATTTTTCACTATTTTTCGCTTCTTTCTTTCGATTCCTCATTCAACTATTGAGTTTTACCTATATAACATAAAATACAATAATTTATGATCTATTTTGTTAGAAGAACTATCAAATATTGCTATTTTAGATTTCGAATAAATATATAAAATACACTTATCAAATATTCCAAAACTGAAATTTTGTCTCAAACAAAATTATAATCTAAATAACAACAAACACACAAGCATGCAAAAATATTTGGTTAGACAATCTAGCTTTTTTCTTAGTATTTGAAATTACAGTATTAAATCTATAAACTGTTTCAAAGTCACAATACCAAACTAATATCCACTCTTCCAATGTAAAACTGACGTGTGTGTGAAGGATGAAATAGACAATCATGAATTTATAAGTTGGTTCAGTTTCTGACCCTCTGTGGTCAAATATATCTTTCCACCTCTCGTATAATTCACACATACTCAAACTTTTTCTTTTTTCACTTTTTTTCCCAGTGTGTAATCTAAGGTTGAATTTTTTTTATTACTATCATCACCCTCTCTAGTTTAGGTGGATATCACTAATTACAAGTCAATACATCAATGAGCAAGGATTCTCCAATTATTTGATTACTTAGACCTCCAAGACTTAATTTAGGCTAATCATCTGTCATCAAAAGTCAAATTCTCTGAAACAAGTGTTGGGACTTAATCAAGGCATTTGGTACGTCTTCTGTTTCATGCACTCATTTTTTCTGATATATTTTTTTTATTTGTAGCACTATCTCCCTTAAGCTTTCTAAATGACCAATGTAGCAAGCTTTCCACTAATGATTCCCAAGTTAGATGACCATGGACACCAGGTTTTAAAAACTCTTGCAGACTTAATGACTCGAGTTACAAAGATTACGAAAATAAATTTTCAAGATAAATTTTCAAATAAAATATATTTATTGTTATTTATTTATATCTTTATATCTTGATTGGTGCAATGTCTCTTATCACACACCTATTTAAGTAAACTCACTTCCAACTTAAGACTTTTGCCCAATTTTATCCCGATAGTCTAAGACAATCCACACATAAATTTTCTCACATGGAATCCACATTCACATTTGTATCTTCCTACAATAGTGACATTACCCAAAATTGTGCTGAATTTGGTCTAAATATAAATAATTTAGTATGGTTTGAGTAAAGCATCTATGTTCAATCTAGGTCAACCTATCAAGTGTGAAGCCACTTATTGCATTACAATGTCCAACTCAATTCAAAAAACAAACACAAAAAAAAAGTAAAAGTTTTTCACACCCTCAAACTTAAAACTAATATTGTCCTCAATGTCTTAAAGCAACAATAAGCACATAAAGGGGTATGGAAGAAAATGATGAAAGTACTCCCCGAATTCTATGTAGAATGGTTGAGGCTTAATGTGTAAAGGCTAGACTATCATGCTTCTCCTTTATCCTATGTTGGTTTGATTGTTTCGCGATGTCATGTTCCTGCATAAAGTGGTCAAATTAACCAGTAAACATCAAACAACCTAAAACATATGTTATTTAGCCCAAACAACCAAAATAACCAACAAAAAAAGTTTAAAGGTCAAAGGAGAAACATGCTAGGATGGTGATAACCAAAAATTTTAAACGTGCCTAAAACTAATGCAACCTAAAATAAATCTATATGAAATGCAGTACAAAAAGTTAAAAAAAAAATAGGGTTAGAAAATTGGGTTGCCTTCCAATAAACGCTTAGTTTATAGTCTTTAGCTAGACTGTATAGAGGGAAAGATCATGGTGGATCACATTGGAGACTTGCAGCCTTACACTTCTTGCTATTTCCAGCTTTACATCCTCTTTTTGCCCTCCAGACTTTGAACACTTCGTTCTACTTTTGACTAAGGCTTCCCAGGAGTTTAGGCTCGGTCTCCCCCGAGTCTTGTTACACCTCATCAACAATATACTTGCATTCCTCCTTAACCTTTTTACTAAGCTCTTCATGTAATGGATTCCCAATATTGGTGTAAATCTTGAACTTTTCTTGCTTATCATCAACTCTCAATGTTAGTTCGCCACTTTCATAGTCCATGATAGCTTTCCTTGTTGATAGGAATGATTTGCCTAGGATAAGTAATGCTACTTCCCTTGACTCCTCTATATCTAGGATAATGAAATCAACCAGGAATATGAATTTGCCCACTTTAATGAGCACATTTTCAACCACTCCTCGTGGGTATTTGATTGATCTGTTCGCCAGTTGAAGAAAGATGGATGTATCCTTCAGTTCTTCCAAACCTAAATTCTTGTAGACATAAAAAGGCATTAGGTTTATACTTGCTCCTGAGTCACATAAACAATTAAAATTAGAATCACTTCCTATTGAACAAGTGATTTTGAGACTCCCTGGATCTTGTAGTATAGGAAGTAATTTATTCTGCAAGATGGCACTACACTCCTCATTTAACTTGATGGTCTCAAAATCTATAAGTTTTCTCTTTCTTTATAGGATCTCTTTCAAAAACTTTGCATAGTTTAGTATTTGAGATATAGCTTCAATCAGTGGGATATTGACATAAAGCTTCCTGAAGATATCCAAAAACTTTACAAACTGTTCTTCCACTTTCCTTGTTTGCAATCTCTTCAGAAATGGGATAGGAGGCACATAGGGTTTAATAGGAGTGATTGCCTTAACCTTTGGATCCTCTGATGTTCTTTTTTGTTCCTCGTTCTGATAAGACTCTTCCAATTTTTCCTCAATCGTGTTAGATATTTTCTCTTGTGTAGCAACTGGATTCTTTACATTTATCTCGGGTAGTGTACCCCACTACTAGAAGTGATGGCCTCAATCTTCTCTTCCTCCACAACCTTCACTGTCATTACCTGCTCTTTGGGATTTATCTTGGTGTCGCTTGGTAGTGTTTCTGGTAGTCTCTCGAACAGTGCCTTGGCAATTTGCCCCATCTGATTTTCCAAATTCTTGATGGCAATTCCATGAACATGCAAGGTTTTGTCTGTTCTTTGCATGTGTTGAGTAGATATCTCAGCCAATTTAGTCACAAGGTCTTCTAATGAAGACTTCTTCTGAGGTGAAGATCGAACTTCCCGAAACTTTTCAAGTAAGAGCAATTATTGCTAAACTCTCCGAGTCTTGAAAAGGTTATAAGAAGAAGATTCTTCACAATTTCGAAGACTTCTCTTTGGAGCAAAAACAAAAATATCTTCACATAGAGGAAGAATCAAGGCAAGAGATAAGACCGAAAGCTCTTATGATGGCTCTTCAAAGGCCAATGTCGTGGATAGTGTTGACTATCCCAACAAATATAAGAAAAAGGAAAAGCCTCTTGGTCCTAAAAATGATCAAAGGAAGTTGAAAAATAAGTCCAAGGGACCTTGCTACGTTTGTGGAAAGTCGGGACACTATGTCAGAGATTGTAGGCATAAAAAACAACCAAAGAGGGAAGGACAAGTGAATTCCATTGATGAACTTATCGCTACAGTGAGTGAAATCAATGCAGTCCATGGGAAAGTTTCGGGATGGTGGTATGACACCTACACAATCATCCATGTTTGCTATGATAAGTCACTCTTTAAAACTTATCATGACATTAAAGATGGTCAAAAAATTCAAATGAAAAATGAAGGAAAATCGAAAGTGATTGGCAAAGGCAACGTGGAAGTCATTTTCACTTCGGAAAAGAAGATAATTTTGACCAATGTCCTTCATGTACTTGAAATGAATAGGAACTTAGCAAGTGGAGTTTTGTTAGAAAAATCTAGAATAAAAACTGTATTTGAATCCGAGAAACTTATACTAACCCATTATGGGTATTTTGTTGGAAAAAGGCTATTCTACTGATGGAATTGTCAAATTATGTACTATGGAAGATAATTTTAATAAAAACAAATCATTTGCTTATGTTGTTGATTCTTTTAATTTATGGCATGGTAGATTAGCACATATAGGAGACAGTACCATGAAAAGAATGATTAAATGTGGTATGATACAATGTGACATTAATAACTTAGAAAAATGTTAAACTTGTATTAAATCTAAAATGATTAAAAAGCTATTTCATAGTGTAGTAAGATCAACATGCTTACTTGAAATTATTCATTCTGATATATGACTTAAATAGAATGCTTACTAGAGGTGGTAATAAATATTTTATAACGTTTATTGATGATTGCTCTAGGTATACCTATGTGTATTTATTAAAACATAAGGATGAAACTTTTAGTGCTTTTAAGACTTATAAGATTGAAGTTGAAAATCAATTAGGAATGAATATTAAAAAATTAAAAAGTGATAGAGGTGGAAAATATTTTTCAAATGAATTCAATTTATTTTATGAAAAAAATGGCATTATACACCAATGTTCTGCACCACGAACACCTGAACAAAACGGTTTAGCTGAAAGAAAAATATGACATTCTTAGAGATGATAAATGCTATGTTGTTAAATTCCAGATTACCATATAATTTATGGGGTTAAAGCCTTACTTAGTGCATGTCATATAGTAAATAGGATTCCTTCGAAAAAGAATAAGGTTTCTCCATATGAAATTTGGAAAGGTAGAAAACAAAATATCAATTATTTTAAAGTATGGGGGTATCTTGCTTACTATAAGAATTTAGATCCTGAAATAACTAAATTAGGTCCTAGAGGTATCAAATGTGTCTTTGTGGGATATTCTTCAAATAGCAAGGCTTATAGGTTATTAAACCTAGAATCAAATGTTATAATATAATCTAGGGATGTAGAGTTTTTTTAGAATGTATTGGCAACAAGAAATTCTCAAAATAAAACTTATGTAGACATTCCAACTTCTAGAGAATTACAAAATGATAAATCTACAAAAGATGTTGAAATTGAACCTTGAAGAAGTAAAAGAATTAAAAAAGAGAAGGGTCTAGGATCGGATGAATTGAATTCCCAACTTATTTTATTCTATGTAGTAGAATGAGATAGGAAGGATGTTGCAAGAACAATTCAATTTGTTCTTCAAGTCGAAAGTGATCCTAAAACCTATAAGGAAGCCTTGTCTTTTAGAGATTGTATATTTTGGAAAGAATCAATAAATAACGAGATGGATTTTATTATTTCAAACAACACTTGGGAAATAATTGATTTACCAAAAGGTTCTAAATCCATTGGTTGTAAATGGGTGTTTAGAAGGAAATATAATTCTGATGAAACACTCAATACATTTAAAACTAGATTAGTAGCTAAAGGTATCGTCAAAAAGAAGGAATAATTACTTTGACACATATGCACCTGTAGCAAAAATAACCTCGATAAGGATATTATTTGCACTAGCATCTATATATGATTTATATGTTTATCAAATGAATGTCAAAACGGCATTCTTAAATGGAGATCTCGAAGAGGGGGTCCAGAAGGGTTTGTTCTGGTGGAAAATGAACATAAAGTGTGCAAACTAATCAAATTCTTATATGGATTAAAACAAGCCCCTAAAAAGTGGCATGAAAATTTTGACTTCATAGTAATGTCAAATGGTTTTAATCATAATTCGGTAGGCAAATGTTTATATACTAAAGTTAGTGATAATATAATCACTATAATATGTCTATATGTTGATGATATGTTGATCATTAGCAACAATATTGATGGTATCAAAGAAACAAAGAGATTTCTATCCTCCATGTTAAAAATGAAGGATCTTGGACAAGTGGATACTATCCTTGGTATCAAAATTAAAAAGGATAGTGGGGGTTTTACATTGAGCCAATCACATTATGTTGGAAATGTGATAAAGAAATTCAAACATTTGAACATCAAAGAAGCTAATTTCCCATTTGATCCAAGTATCAAATTAATAAAGAGAGATGGAAGAGCAATAGCTCAAATAGAATATACAAGTGCAATTGGAAGTCTTATGTACGCTACACAATGTACAAGACTTGATGTAGCATTTGTCATGAGTAAACTTAGTAGGTTCACTAGAAATCCAAATTCTAAACATTGAAAGGCAATTGGTAGGGTTCTTGGTTATTTGAAGAAAACTAAAAACCTTGGGCTACAATATACAAGATTCCCTAAAATTTTGGAAGGATATACTGATGCAAGTTGGATATCAGGTGCTGGAGAAAATAAGTCCACTTCAGGTTGGGTATTTACTCTTGGAGGAGGTGCAGTTTCTTGGAAGTCTAAGAAACAAACTTGCGTTACCCACTCAACATTGGAGTCGGAGTTTGTAGCATTGGATGAAATTGGAAAAGAGGCTGAGTGGCTAAGAGATTTGTTATATGAAATACCTTTTGATATAAAGGATATTTCATCAATGCCTATCTTATATGATAGTCAAGCTACTCTTGCTCGAGCGTATAACGAAGTATATAATGGAAAGTCTAGACACGTGAGTCTAAGACATGAGTATGTAAGGAAATTAATCAAGCATGGAATAATTTCTCTTACATTTGTTAAGTCTAGTAAAAACTAAGCGGATTCGTTTACTAAACCTCCCATGGGAGAGTTAGTAAGATTGACATCAAGTAGGATGGGGTTGAAACTCCTTAAATAAATCCACCATTAATAGCAACCCTACCAAAATATACTAAACAAGTATATGAAGGTTCAAAGGATAATAACAAGTCATTTGATAAGTGAATGGATTTCAACACTATTAAAATTACTAAACCCTATCGTTGATGAATAGTGTTGGTTGTTACTGTTGGAGGGTTGAGTTATAAACTCTTAATGAAGTTCAGTAAGAAGTACAAGTATCTCTAAAAGTAACAAAGATACTGGAAGAACTTCACATATGTGAACTTCGAGGTGGTGCCGTCTCATTAGAGAGTTCGAGCTTTCTCTCCTTAAAAGTTCAAAGAAATAGGCTAGGTGCAGGGCCATATTAGCACTAAGCGAGTTAGAGGAACTTGTGAAAAAATTTAACACTTGTGTGTGTGATTTCATCAGTATTGTCACAAAGAATAACTGGTTCAAAGCATTACTTGGAATTTCGATAATATTTTATGAGATTTACACTACGGTTAGATTCAAATAGAAAGATATCTAACTTTTATAAATAAGTGTTGATATTTGATTATGTGATTAACTTTGATTTTGAACAAGTGAGGGATTGTTGAAATTTGTTGTTCAAAATCACGTGAATGAAAAGATGAAGGATTGAATAAAGAAAAAGAAGAAGGAAAACCAGTATTTGTGCCATATAATTGGCCTATGCGGCCGCATAGACCAATTCAGAAATTTGAGGGGCTATATTGCTATAACTATGTGACCGCACGCATAGAAGGAAAATTCGATCGTTGGATTGAAATTTTTCGAATTTTCTTATGGTTTTATTGTGAAGTGGTGCACCTCTTCTTCTTGTGTTGGAACCAATTCATGTAGAAACTATTAAAAACTATAAATACATGTTAGCTTTCATTTTTTTACACATATTTTAATCATTCAATTACATCCCAAATTTCTGGCCATATAAATTGTTCTTCACATATTCAATTTATACCATCTTTTCATTCATTCAATTTTGAGAATTACTTAAGCTTTTGGTATTCTTCATTTCTAGGCTTGAAATCCTACAAACTATTTGCCATTTAATCCTTAAAAGCTTGGTAGATGAGGTAAATATCATTTGAGGACAACGATATCATAATCGTGATCAAGTCTTCTTTGATATTATTATCTTCTTCATCTTATTCTTTGGTTTCCATTGTGGTATTCTCCAAATATTTTTCTAACAAATTATAGATGCTCGAGTCATTGACATCTCCCACGTGTAATAGCTCAATTCATAAACTTCGTAAGACCATAGACTAATAGTAACCCAACACGCGTCCCGTCGATCGGAGAGTATGACCAAATAAGTTCCAGAGAAACATGTGAAATATATAGTTCAGTGAGTGAAGGCTTGCGCGTGTGGTACTGAATACATCTACATCACATGCAAAGAAACATCTGAACGTTGTAGTGTGCCCATATCATTTGTGCATCACCTTCACTTGATCTGTTTCATGAGCTCAGCATATTCATTCATTTGGCCAACATCATTTCTTTGTCAGAGTATTCTATAATATCCTCGTAATTTCTTCATCATAAAACATATGGCCATTCTATTCGACTATGTTACTTCATCTTATAAACATCATGTATATCATTTTCATCTTCTTAGCTTTGAAACAAGTCCTTGGTCGTGCTAGGATGCTACAAGCAAATGTATGCTTCTCATGTTCATCCATATTATGATCTTTGAAATGAGAAATAGAGAGTATAAACCATCATAATTAAAAGTATAATTAAATGAAATCTTGTTGGATGTCTCTACAATTAGGGGTAGGCATGGGTTAGGTTGGGTCAACTTTTGCCTCAATCCAAACCCAACTCAACATGATCAGTTTGATCATAATTTAACGCAACCCAACTCGTATAAAGTTTGAAAACCAACCCAACCCAATCAAGTATCGGTCGGGTTTGGGTTGGGTTGGGTTGGTGGGTTTTGGACAACTTATCAACAAAGTTTAGTAGGCGGGTCGAGTTTGACGGATTTATAATTGGTTCATGACTTATATAATATTAGGTCTCTATAGTTGTAATAACCAAAAAATCTGAATTATTTTGGCACTTCATGCTCAAAAATGTTACATGGACAGATTGATATTAAATTATATGAAACTAAGAAATATTTTTGGTAGTTAAAATATTTTTGTTTTGAATGCGTATTGCTTATAGTATATTTCGTAAAATGTATTCTATCTCCAAGTCTTATAATATTATTCTAAGAGTTTTAACATCATAACACTTGTAAAGTTCATAAATATAGTCTACTCGAGTTGGATTGGATGGGTTTATTTGATGGAAAAAATTCATTTCTCAAATTTTTACTATATACTATTTCAAAAATAAGAAAATAACTTTCAAATTTCTAAAATTAGATATTTGACATA
>CAIGRB010019419.1:0-13741 GCA_903798255.1 Fraxinus quadrangulata | reverse complement strand
TATGTCATGGACTTCCAAGACTCACAGGGCTTTATCTATCTTCAAATGAATTGGATGGTGAAATTCCTTCAGATCTATCGGAATGTTCAGAACTTCACTTTCTTTCTTTGTCGGACAACAAATTTAGCGGTGTTAACTTTCCGTCTGGAATTTTTAATTCCCATTTTTTATTATTGGCTTTAGATTTAGAATGGATTCACGGCTAAAATTGAAGTTCTCTCTCTTAATGGTGCATCAACGTAGAAAATAACCTTGGGGCCGTGGATGTTTCAGCACCCAGAACACAGTCACGATGATTTTTGTTCTTCAGTTCTGATTTTTAATTATGTATTTGTGATACATTTGTAATTTTCTGAAAAATATGGAATTATGATTGCAATTAGTTCTTTATTTTTTCTTTTTTTTTTTTTAAATTTAAATATAAAGGTATATTCGTCATTTTACAATTTTTAATTGAAAAGATAGATGAAAACGACGATTTCTGTAATGAAATGTGTAAATAGGGGTGAAAATGAAAAAAGAAAAGAAAAGAAAAGAAATGTAAGGTGATAACGTTTTGCTCAATAAATTTAAAACGTAGAGACGTTTTGTGCTAATAACACATTTCTCAACTAATACATTTGCAAGCAATTAATGTGGGATACGTCTAACCTATAGCTACAATTGACTTCGGAAACTTGTGCACTATGATTACAATAAAAAATTAAATCCATGTTTTGGTCTCGTAAAATTTGTAGTTAAAAATGAAGTTTGATTAGTTTATATGTTAAAAAAAAAAATACTTATCAAATAGGGAGCTTTAATTTTTCTCCTAATCTTTGAACAGGATAAGGGTTTTTCTTTTTCCCTATATTTTTAGCTGGAGATTAGCTAAGTCTCCTCGAGAATGTGTAATATGTTTACTTGTTAGTCATAAAATGTCACCTAAAAAATAAAAATAAAATAAGCTTTATTCCCAACAAATTTTCTTCCATGTAAATTAATTAGCATAGTTGTTGTCTACGTCCTCCCAGTTTTGTATAACACTCATCTTTGAGTTGCACTCCATCCATTATCGGTCATATTTCGTTTCCTTCCTTGCTAATGTATAGCACAAAAATCTCACGTGGCAAATTATGATCGTTAAAAATTTACAATTCAGCCAATCCATTAACTAACCAAAATCACCATACGTGAAATGTGACTTCCATGGCCTCATAAACATTTTTAAGCCCCAATAATGATCCCCATTTCATCCCTAAAAAAACCATAGCCCCCAATTCACTTATTTCGCCCATGTACAGCTAAATTGGTAATAAGATGGAGTCAATTGTTGGGAAAGACGTAAGAAGCTACTACTTATAAAGTCGTATCCCCCAGTTATACCATTTGCTCGACATTTCTCTAATTTGAATCTTCCATTTTTACAGGCGCGTCCAACTAATTAAGGAATGAAATGTCATCCAACGAATTAGTATGTATAAGCTTGATGCTTTTTCTTGCTGCAGTTGACAATGTTGGATTGGGACTAGACTAGAGAATCAATTACTTTTGAGGTGCGGGGGGACGAGGTTAGGAAAAGTACGGTGAATATGTTGACATTATCGTATATTTTGTACGCTGATGTTTTCAATTACAGTTGGATCATCATCATTTTATTGCTAAGAAAAAACCTCATTTTGTAATTGCGAAATGTAAATCCTTGCAAGGTGACCAATACGATATAATTGACTGAAACCTAAGAACACTAATCTGTAAAAATATTGTCAATGGCATCACCATGAGTTTCGGATCATTCTAATTCTTAATGTTATTGGTTCACATATTGCAATAGATTCCAGAGCTTAAATACATTCTTGTTACAGCCACAATGCTGGATTGGAGATTTAAATAGTAGAATACATATGTTTTATTAGCTACATGTTTCTCCAATTGAATTGGATAAAAATTATTTCAATCAAATAAAAAATAGAAAATCTCTCATGACTAAAAGCTATGTCTAAAGTAAAGAAACAAGATCTAACAATGTAAAAGAAATAATCGGAATTTAAGAATACTAATCTGTGTTAAAAACAATTGATAGTTTTCTTTTTCCAGTCATTAGGTCTCAATGGAGTACTAATCTCTGGTTTGTACGATTGAGTTTACCCCACTACTCCAATTAATAATCAGATCAAATTATAACAATCGAACTGAGTGACAAAGAGCGAAATTACCAAATGCAAAGAGTACCGAAAAGAAAGAGATAAAATATTTCTCTGAGTTGATTAACGAGAAACACCTAAACAGTGTGAGACTGAATACTGAGAACCTGAGTGGAGGCACCAATGGCCACTTCTTTAAGTTCCGACACCACCTAGCAATTTTCCATTCCAAAGCCCCCATTACGTATACATATATACACACACACGCCGGATTTCAAAGTCTATATAAACAAGGTACATATTCGTCTCCTCACCATAAGTACTTGAAGTGCTGAGCATTTATCTTCCAAACTACAAAAGAGAAATCAGTAAAAATTGAGCGTTAAGTTTCTACACCTAGGAACTGAATTTTATCTTAACATATCACCAATATTCGGACAGGGACCGATGGAAAAAATGAGGAGTATGTTTTGGAACAGAGAAATTCATGTATGGAATTGATAAAAATTGGCCTCTATAATAGGCTCTAATGTGTGACATAATAGACCATTAATATGAGGACCATGCTATATGTATATAAAGGTTGACACATTGGCACCCATGTGAGTTGGCAGATTTTAGTTTACACCCACATGAGTTTTAGGAGTTGAAGAAGCTGGAAGGGTAGTTGGAAATAAATAAAGCAAGTAAGAAATAATAAAGGCAAAATGTGGATCTTATGAAGGGGCCAAATTTTGATTCGATATTCGTGTGCGCATGTCGCTCTTGCACATGAGTTCAATGACCCAAGGTGTTAATATGGTCCAAGATATGCACCCCGTGTGCGTGCACATGTAGAGAGCATGATTACACCTTTGTAAAATGTGAGCGTATATAAACTAATCATTGCCTTCTCACTTTTTTTATGTGGTCAAGCTGCAATTTTGATTTCCCTCCAACATTTAACCACTTCCAATAGGTACACTTTCATCTTCAATTTTTCATTAACCCAAGCATCATTTTGATTAAGTAAATATATGATTTTTATGTTCTCGTGGAGGATAAATGAATCTACTTTGGCCTTCCAAATGAAAAAAATGGATCCCACTCAAAATTATACCATAAAACAATCATTTTCCAATAATTCCCTACATAAATAAAAATTAAGAGAGACTCAAAAATGGAAAACATAAAAACTTAGTGATAAAGTTCAATTATTAAAGCATGCATAGGATATAGGTAGGTATTGTCCTTTAAACATTCCCTTTTGAAAGTTTATTTTCTTTACTAGATGAACAATAGACACGATGAACAATAACATACTTCACATATGATTCTTTTCGACACAATTCAATTATCATTGTTATGTTTGTTAGTGACCATAAACTTATGTTTGGTTCTACGATACTTTTTAAAAATTGAGATCTATACAATTCCCTTAGAAGCAATCACATTTGTCTCTCACATAGGTGATTTCTTTTGTAAGTAACACACATTCGTCTACTCAAATTTCAATGCATAAGAATCATTAAAAGCATATTGTTTATCTTTATCCTTATGGCCATCACTATTACATCATAGAAATTGACACGTCCCGCTCTACAATCCAAATAAATATTTACAAATAAGTTGTCCGTTTGAATTTAGATATTGAGATCTCCAATCAACTACACTAGGTTTCCAATGTATCAACTCATCTATTCAGTGCTCTAGAAAACTTTTCAACTAATACTTTCTTTTACTTTTTTGTCAGCAGATTCAGAATGTTATCCTTTTAATGAAAGTAGTTTTCTTATTTTATTATATCTACTATGTATATCTAAACTTACTATTATGAGAAATGCTACATTCATAGACTGAATTTTCACAGAAGTCCTATAGAATACACACAATTAGGTGGGGTCCGATTTTTTTTTTTGGCAATATGAAATTCGCGTGGGGCCCACTTACCCTGTGACTCATGAAATTCTATGAAAATTCATTATGTACAAATGGATTAATTCTACTATTATACATGTTTCTCTATGGCCTTCCAATTGTAGATTGACTATCACAGTGTATACAGATTGTTGGCATAAGCTCTGGCCTTTACAAAATATCTTGTAGGAAGTCTCGTAGGCACTTATCCTCTTCACATAGAGGTGGCAAGCAGGTCAAGCCATTTGTTGGCTCATGAATCCAGTTTGGCATATGAGCTCAAGTTTATTTTAAGATGAGCCACGGGTCAACTTGAGCTCACATTTTTTTCACAAGCAGAGCAAGCTCGACACTTAAGGTCTCATTTTTAGACTTGTTTTATTTTATTTTTTTTTTGAAAAATGCTTTGTTAACTTAGACGATCCTAGGATTTGGACTCATGTCCTCCTCATGAGCTGAGCTTGGCTCATCCATAGGGTCAAGCCGACTTGATTTAGTTCATCTCCATCCTTATCTTCATCGTACTTGTTTAGGGCTATAAACTCCGATTACATAGTAGATCTGGCTATAACTGTCTATTTAAAGGATTTTCAGGATATAGTTGCACTTTCCAATGAGAAGATAAATTTACTAGTTGAATTTAAATCTTTTCTAATAGATATTGTGTTAATATCATTATATCCTTCAATGATTGCCGAATTTTAGGTTTAATATAGTCCATAGATATAGTATGTCATAAGTACCTTGTTACTTTTACTATTCCTTTCCAGTGGTCAGCTCCTAGATTGCTCGCTATTTGCTCAATAAGATGTGTGTGTTCTTGTACAACTTATCAAGCACATCAAACTTTCAATAATTTTAGAGTGCTCTACTTGAAAGACAATATCATCTCTATTTTTCTATAGATGTTGACTTGCATCTATTAGTGTTTTAGTCATGCTAGAATCATCCTTATTAAATCTTCTAAGAATATTATCCACATAAAATAATTGACTTAGAACGAGGTCACCTATTGTTCTTGAAATTTTTATTCCAAGTATCATATAAGCTAAATCCATATCTTTCATGTCAAATTTTGAAATTAATATAGTTTTAGTAGATTTAACCATCTTATAATTGTTGCTTCCAATAATAAGCATTTCGTCAACCCGTAAAGGCACAAAACGACATGGTAATTTTTGGTATCTTTAATATAATACATTTGTCACAATTGTTAGTTTTCAATATACATTCTATCATGACATTATCAAACTTTTTATGCTATTATTGTGGTATTTGTTTCAAGTTATACAATGACTTCATCAATTTGTAGACTTTCTTTTCCTAGTGAGATAATCCTCATGTTTTTTTATGTAATTTTGTCATCTAAATCTCCATTCAAAAAGACNCGCAAGTATCATATCAAAGTAACCACAGCCTTCTAGTTGTTGTAATCTTTTATTATTACTCTGACCTTATACTTCTTTATGGTTCTATTTGTTATCATTTTCCTCTTGAAAATTCATTTGTAACTTAGTGGTTTATATCCCAGATGAAGATCCACTACGTCCCATGTGAGGTTTTGCAAAATGGAATCTATTTCACTTTTAATTGCTTTTTTTTTCTTTTTTTTCTCTTTTTTTTTTTTTAATTCTAGGTCCTTCTGAAGAGTTCTTGGCTTTCTGGATTCTTTTAAGGTTCAATTTTTAGCATATAGGTACTACTATGGCTCGACATTTCCACACTCATAAGTAAAATATAGGCATGCTTCTTTTATTTTCGTAACTAATATGGATTCTTTATTTTTTTTCTTTCAGGGCACATTTTTTAAAAAGTAATTTACAAACAACAAAAATTTACCCCATATAGTTTGAGATAACTCATAACTTACTAGTATTACATTCATCATTTATTTTATAAGTACGATTTTTTCATTCAATAACACCAATTTTCTTGGGTGAATAAGGTGCTTCGGGTTCATTATGATTTCGTATTGCGCACAAAATTCACCAAATGATGCTTGATATTCACCATCTCGATGCTTTTCAACATCTTAACTTTCTCATTGAGTTGATTTTTGAATTCATTTTTATAAAAAATAAATTTCTCGATAGCTTCGTCATTACTTTTAAGTATATAAACAAAATACTATTTTTTTTCTTTCATCGATAAAAGTAACAAAGTACTTGTTGTCACCTTTTGTTTAATAACATACGTCATTTTGAATTAAATCAAGTGGTTCTATATCACTTTCAATAGATTGAAACGATGATCTGAATTAAATCAAGTGGTTCTATATCACTTTCAATAGATTGAAAACGATGACCTGGTCAATTTTGATTCAACACAAGTATGCACTATTGTTCAAAATCAATATGGAACGCGGTATGCAATTCAAGTTAATTAATATATGCAAATTATGATAATTAACATGTCATAATCTACCATGTCACAAATTAGAATATTCAAGCAAGTAAGCAGAAGAGTACTTGTGAAAAAAAGTGGCTCGAACACTAAGTTCTTGCAAATTGTCGACACATTTAGCATGTTATTAATAGTCAGCTCTTTTTTTATAAGTTATCTTCAGAACCGCCTTGCCTTGACCCTTTATCTTAAATCGGAAGTGGATCCAAAATTTTTGATGAAAGGGATGAAATTTAAGAGTGTAAATGTAACAAAATTATATAACAAAAAATTCATCAAAGAAATTATTTATTTAACTCATTTCCGTTGAGAATTTGAAACATAATATTAATGTACAATAGAATTTATATCTATTTTCTCATCAAGTTCTTGATCATGAGGCGATTGCGGTAGGAATTGAAGGTTGACTTTCGACCATTCTATCATAAAAGTGTATTTTCACTAAATTGACCCATCTTTTTAAAGAATGAAATTTTATCTTTTCTCTCTTAGCAGTTTGTTAACCTTCCATTTGTAAATTTCAAAGACCATGAAAAAAAGAGAGAAGACAAAGCAACAATGAACTAATAATAGAAAGATAAGAAAACAAAAATCCAACATTATGACGGAAAGGAAACAATGCAAGTTATTAAATAATAAGCTGACAAAGCAATATCAATCCAATTTAAAAATAATCCTATGAGACAATAGTAGTCTAATAATAAAAATATAAAGACAATAACATTTCAACAATAAAAAATCAATATGCTGGCTAGACAACAAATTATTATCAATAGCTAATTAGCAATTAACAAATAAGTGCCTGCGTAGTGAGTATATACCATTAGTGGTGTCGAATGTGGAATTCGAGAAAACTCAAGTTTGAACTATTAAAACAAGTAGAATAATATTTGATTAAATTAGAGATAATAAATTCACGAGTAAGTTAATTAGGCAATATAATTCAATAATAAGTATGGTTATTTATGGACAAATCAATATTTTTTAAGTTCTATTTTGATTTAAATTCTAGATTTTGTTTAGAGTGCTTGATTTTTCAAAAATTATTTAAACATGACAAAACTTTAAATTGAACACACTTTTATTTAACCAAATCACGGTTAATTGCATCAAGAAAATATTAGTTCTATTGATGAAGTCGTTGATTCGAGAAAGGGAATGAGAAGGACAAAATAATATTTGGAATTGGATATGTGGGTTTGGATTTAGAGTTAAGACTTGTGCTTCAATTTTTTACCCGTCCACAAGTTTTTGGAAATGGGCTACATATAAAAAATATAAAAATTGGCTTTTAAATCGGATCTGGGGTGGGGTTCGACCAGGCTGTATTGTATTCGTCCTAGATGCATGTTGCTAAATTTTCCATAGATTACCTTTTCCCATTCTTAGTTGCTTTCAAATAAAGTGAATAACTCTTTATTAGAGCAAACATCTTGCATAGACAGTATCAATCCAGCACCCTTTTGGGTTTGAATCCATCAAATTCACTTCAAAATTGCATCCGTTAGGCTCATTTCAGACATATCGTGTCCGATGTATTCAACCACATTTTCTTCTTTCTTATTCTTCTTCTTAGCTATCTTTGCATCGCAGACTTATGCCCTACTTTGTCACAGTTAAAGCATTTTTCTTAAAATTTCTTATTGGAAACTCCAAATTTCAGTTTCAGCTTAGACCCTTTGCTACCAGATAGCCCATGCTTGTTCTTGTAGGTTTTAGAAGTTTGACCAAACTCCACAACATTTGCTTTAGCCATAATTGGATTGAACCTCTTCTTAGTCAGAATTTGTGTTATCTTCTTCAATTTGAAGTGTTAGAGTATGGTGACTCGAATTTTGTTTGGCCCGACCGAAAAACCCACGGTGCAACATATTTGGTAAAACTAAAATTATAAGAAAAATGGAGGTCTGTGGTGGTAGCGGATGGATCGGGCTCTCAATCTAGTAGCCTACGACTAATCCCTATGGGGATGGAGCCAAGGCTGTATGGACCTATTTTATTATATATATTAGGGTTTCATCATATCATATTATTCGGAGTAGCCGTATCTTTTGTAATCATCTTTGATACAGTAAATTTCTCTTCATCTTCTCATAATTTTTTCTTATCTTGAGTTTTTACGTAAATTTTTTATTCTTGTTCTTAATTTTTTATTACATATTCTCTTTTTTCATAATAAATTAGTATCAGAGTGAGGTTTAGTTTTCAGCGATCGCAACTACGAAATATGAGATTTCACTTTTAGATTGGAACACCAAATTTTCATTATAGCAGATGAAAATGTGAGCTGTGCTCGCGCAAATAGACTTGGATGATGCCTTGTTAGGATTTGATAAGATACCTTCAACTTGGACGAAGGAGCAAAAACAACGTAAGGATCAAAAAAATCCCTATATTAAATTCAACTTCATCTATCAGATCAAATACTACAAGTCATTCTGAAGGAGAAAAACACTACTGCGTTATCGTTAAAATTGGAATATTTATGCATGACGAAAAGCTTAACCAGTAAATTGCATCTGAAGCAGAACATGTATTCTCATCGCATGATTGAAGGTGTGTTCATAAAAGATCACTTAATCGTCTATAAGAAAATTGTCTCTAATTTGGAAACTATGGAGGTTAAGTACGTTGATGAAGATTCAGAGTTGATTTTATTCTGTTCGCTACCCTCTTCATATATGACTTTCATAGATACTATTTTGTATAGCTGTGATACTCTTATCATGGATGAAGTATATGATGCTCTGTTCTCTAAGAAGAAGATAAAGCAACTTGTGTTTGGATCTGAGGCTCAAATAGAGGGCCTTGTTGTTCGTGAGAGGATACGGGGACAATATTCTAGTGGTGATATGAAAGACAAATCAAAGTTTAAAAATAGAGACAAACTTTGTAATTACTTCAAAAAAAAAAAAAAAAATAGCACATCGAATATGACTGCTACAAGTTGCAGAATAGGAATATGACTTCAAAAACTTTATGATGACTCCAAACCTTGTGAGATTTGAATTCTTGATTCAACTTGCACATTTCATATGTGTCTCAATTACGTTTGATTTTCAACATATGAAACAGCTTCTAAAGGTGTCATTATAATGGAAAATAATGTACCTTGTAAGATAGCTCGTATTGGAACAATCAGGATTAAAATGTTTAACGGGGCGTCACGATACTTTGTAATGTGAGACATATTTTAGGACTGAAGAGAAAAATTATCTCTTTGTGTACTCTTAATTCAAAAGAATACAAGTACGCTGGTAAATGTGGAGTCCTGAAGGTTAGAAAATGTGTTCTCAGTGTGATGAAAGAACATAGAATGTGTACTTAGTTATATGTCTTGTAGGGTTCTATAGTTGCGGTGATGCATCTGTCGCTACTCTTTCCTTGTAAGATGATGTTACTAGACTTAAGCATATGTTTCTTGGATATATGTGTGAGAATGGGATGGATGAACTCAGCAGGAGAGGACTTCTTGATGGATAGAGTACTAGTAAATTAAAGTTATGTGAGAACTACATTTTTGGGAAGCAAAAAAGAGTTTGATTCACTAAAGGCATTCATAAAATGAAGGAAACATTTGATTACATACATTATGATCTTTTGGGACCATCTAGGGTGTCTTCCAAATGAGGTGCGTACTATATACAGACTATTATTAATGATTTTTCCAAAACAATTTGGGTACTATTCTTAAAGAAGAAAAATGACGTGTTTACTACATTCAAGGAATGGAAGATTATGATTGAGAAAGAGACGGGAAAGCAGGAGAAAAGTCTCCACACTGATAATGGTTTGGAGTTTTGTTCTAATTAGTTTAATGTTTTCTACAAGTCAAAAGAAATCCTTAAGCAGTTTATAGTTCGTAAGACTAAGTAGCACAACGGTATGACAGAACAGATGAATAAGACTTTGATGGAGAAAGTATATTGTCTAATTTCCAATGCTAGTTTAACTAAGTCATTTTAGGCCAAATCTGTTTCGACAGCTTGTTATTTTATTAACCGATAACCCTCAATTGCCACTGCCGAAAAGATTTCATAAGATTTCTGGTCTGGTACTCCTGTTATTTACTCTGATTTGAAGATATTTAAATGTCCTACATACACTCATGTTAATAATGGAAAATTGGAACCTAGATCTAGAAAGTGCATATTTCTTGGCTATAAGTCTGGCGCTAAAGGAAGTAAGTTATGGTGTCCAGCAACAAGTAAAGTTATAATTGCTAAATATGTTATATTTCATGAAAGTACAATACTTAATGGCTTATGTTTTAGAGATTCTTGTGATATAAATCAACAGAAATTAAATAGACGGGTAGAGTTCAAGATTGGTCCAGAGTCTACATCTCATCTAGTTCAGAAGTAAAGGGTAGTGTCCATTTGTTACCACCACCAGTGCCACCACAATATTCTATTGCTAAAGACAAGCCCATAAGAGATATTAGACCTCCACAGAGGTACAATGAGGCTGATTTGGTTGCCTATGCCTTGAATGTGGCGAAAGGTATTGATTCAATAAAGAACTTTCTACTTATCAAAAACAGTTAGTAGTGATGAATCTAGTAGATGGACAATTGTGATGCAGATGGAGATGGAATCACTATATAAGAATGGCACATGGGATTTAGTGAGATTACCTAAGGACAAGAAAGTTGTTCATTGAAAATGGATGTTTAAGAGGAAAAAAGGTACAACAAAAGTTGAAGAAGCCAAGTATAAGACAAGACTAGTTGCAAAGGATATAACAAATTCTGATTTTGCTAGAGATCTTGATATGAAAAGATCTCTTACAGGGCATCATTTTACTATTATTTGTTGTGATATCAGTTGTAAAACTACATTACATACTATAGTTGCATTGTCTACTACTGATGCTAAGAAATGGCTATTACAGAGGCTTGTAAGGAAGCTATTTGGAATAATATGACTATTTGGTAAACTTAGTGAAGAATTATAGATTACAATAGTCTTTTGTAATAGTCAGATCGCTGTTTTCCTCTCAAAAAATCAGATGTTTCAAGAGAGAATGAAACATATTGATGTGCGGTATCATTTTGTGCATAATGTTATTGCTCATGGTGATATTATTGTGAGCAAAGTTGGCACCAAGATAATCCTGCCGATATGATGACCAAGCTCTTTGTAGCTTTGAGCATTGCTTGGTCTTGATTGATATTTGTTGTTGAAATTGCCCTTAGAGGCTTTTGTGGAAGAGATGGATAATTTTGCTGAATAGTGAAGTTTTATTTCTTGTATTGGAATTTGTATCAATGTGGAGATTTGTTAGAGTACGGTAATCCAAATTTTGTTTGACCTGACTCAAAAATCTTGGGGTGTGACATATTTGGCGAAACTAAAACTATGAAAAAAAAATCGAGTATGTGGTGGTAGCGGAGGGATCGGGCCATGATTTATTTCTTTTCACTTGTGCTAAGGTGGAGATTTATTTATTTTCACTTATGCTTAAGGTAATTTTTGAAATCCTTTCACGTAGAAGATAGCTTCTCTATAATAGTCATCATGTGGAAAGTTTCACCAAGATCATTCATTTCGCATGAATCTCATGTAAAATCACTCGAGTTTCTATACTTGTTTCATCACGGTTGTGAGTTCACCATTTTATAATCTAGGAGTGTCCAATAATAAATTTCTTTTGTCTCGACACTCTCGATTTTATATTTTTGGTCTAAATTTTCACAATTCCTTAGTCATTTTTATCATATTATAAATGTATAGTGAATCAACCATTGACATAGTTGCGGCACGGGAAATCGAAATGTTTCCTGGCATCAAATGCAGTAATAGCTACCCTCTTTCAGTTTTAGAGCATCAGAATCTTGCAAGATTCAAGGAAGTGAGATAAAATAGCATTTTCTATTACATTTTTTGAAATTCAACCCATTTAATTTCTCCTATTTTTTTCCCATGATTAACTAGAACTGTTACAGCAAGGCCAATTGTTCTCAGCCATTGTTTGAGTCAAAGCATGACTTGGCAATTGAACTATAGTCTGAGTCGCAACATAACTTGACGATTGAGTCAACGGTTTGATTTTCAGTAAACACATCCATATGAGTTGATCCGGTTGCCATTTTTGAAATACCACACAACTATTAATTTTCTAATGCAAACAAAATACAACCTATTTTTTATTTTCGAATCGATTTTAAGGTTTTTAGTAAAATTGACACTGAATATAATATATTTAAGAAATAACAAACAAGAAATTAAAACTGCAAAAGAAAAAAATTCAAAACTAAATGGGATAACGTATACCAAACTGATGCCTGGATAAACAAAATATCCCTAAAATAGATATACTCATCATTGTAAGTTCTCAAGGTTTTTTTGAGTGTCTGTCTCCCAAGTCACAACAAAGAAATCAGTAGAAACTAAGCTGTAATTTTGGAACACAGAAATTTGTATATGGAACTAATGAAAATGGCCTTCTTATAGGCTCTAAGATTGACTAACAGACCATTAATACTATCATTAATCCAAAAAATAGCTTCACCATTAACATAGGCTATAAACAACAAGAGTTTTAGGAGGTGAAAAAGCTGCAAGGGTAGTTGAAAATAAATAACATAAATATATTTAAAAAATAAAGACAAATGTGGACCTTACTAAGGGGCCAAATTTCAATTTGTTATTCATATATTGTAAGTCATGCTTGCACATGAGTTCAATGGCCTGAGATATTAATAGATACGTGATTTATACCCCTTCGCGTGCACATAGAAAGTGTTTCTATGTCATACATGATTACACATCATAAAATGTGTTCATTTATAAACTACTCATTGCCTTCTCATTTTTCCTATGTGGGACAAGCTATAATTTTGCTTCCCTACTAACACCTAGCAACTTCTAATGAGTACATTTTGAATTTCAATTTCTCATTTAATCGATTATCATTTTAGCCAAGTAATTAAATATATGAATTCGATATTCTCCCGGAGAAAAACACGAATCTACTTTAATCTTCCAAAGAATAGAAATGAGTCCTACTCAAAATTATGCTAGTTCATTTTTCAACAAGCAATACTGCAATAATGTTATTTAATGCTGGAAAGAGTGAGCAGGGCCGAGTTGGGTTACTCAGGGAAGCTGAGGTAGGAGTGTATTATTGGCCAACTCGCTCCTATTTGCCAAAATACATTATTTGCCTATCATATTTTTAAATAAAGGGAAAAACAATAAATACAAAAATTAAAGCAAAGTATCAGATTATTGGATATAAATCATTATTAGAGACAAAATCTGCTAATAAATGGAAGATTAAGAATAAGAAAGCAACAAAATAATGTATGGACATAA
>CAIGRB010019347.1:67328-80534 GCA_903798255.1 Fraxinus quadrangulata | reverse complement strand
GCCCTTGGCCTCTGTATCCTGGGCAACTCATTCCATGGCCTCCTTGAACCTCCGTAACTCTTGATCTTGTCTTTGGTTTCTCTTCAAGTTGAGCCAGATCTTTGTAAGTTTGTTATCTTTCTTGGATCACATCATCTCTTCTCTCATTGAAAGGATTCGACCTCGAATTCATACCTGCATCAAACGAAACAACACTAGAAACGTCGATGATAGGAATTATAATGTACTTACCTTGAAAGTCCAAGTTGTAGCCATTGTTCTCAATCATGACAATGACATGGAATGGTCCATCTCATCTAGGGTGTAGTTTGGACCTTATTTGAGTTCGTATCCGCCTCTTTCGTATGTACAACCAATCACCATCGCCTGGATCAAATCGTACACATATCGAATGTGCCATTTTACAAGTTTGAGACATTTCAAGAACAATCTCATGTGTTTCCATCTAAGCTACCACTTACATCAATAGTTAAAGCGATTAAACCCAAAAAAATTAGAGGATTAAAACCATAAACCATATCAAAACACGTGTAAGAAGTAGTAGAAGCTATTAAATTAGTTCCCAACCCATCCCATCCAATTTTCCACAAGTAGTTATGTAGATTAAGATCAATATATATCAAATATTTATCATGCACATCTAAATCCTTACCACATACTATGGTATCATCACGTAACATGTGGCCTCTCAATTTAACAAGCATACATAGACCCTTGCAATATAATAGATTATCATAAACTAGTAAAAAATTTCCTATGAATGCACGCAATAAACGATTATTTAATCCCATAAAAATATTAGATTGACTAGTGAGTTCAAACGACCTAACTAACCACTTCTAAATTTCACTGTTAATCTTATAGTCTAGTTTACAAAAAACATATGACCCATGCAAATCATCAAGTATATCGTCTAATTTAGGTATAGTTGTGAGGTTAAAATTACATGCTCCAAGTGAAAAATTATTCCTACATGCTAGACAATCATCTAAACTATGTATGGAATGATGATACATTACCGTTGGTGAGTCATCGCGCATCCTCCATATCTCATCCTTCCTAGGTACTAGTAACAATGACACTGCACATGAACTCATGTTTCCCTTCATATCCCGTTTGACATTCAACCCCCTGCATATAAACTCCTTACATTGCCCTTGAAGCTCCTTTGTTTCCTTAGGGATCACATATTCAACCTCCTGTAATAAAGAAATAACCAAACTATGGTCAGGTTTGGTTAGTTTCAACCACAAGTTGATGCTCAATACTCAGATTGGGTGGTATCCCAATAGGCTTGTTCTCATGGACCAAGTCTTTGAAATCCTGCAAGATATAAATAGCTAAATTAGGGAAGGATTTGTTAGATCTCACTAAAACCCTCTCAATTTTTTTTAATAAGCTCATTTCTGACATTTCTTTTCTTTCTGAAGACTCTTTTTGTTTTTCCTTTTGTGGCTCCACTTTTCTTTTCGCTACAACTCTATTCTCCTTTTCACTCTCTATTTCTTTTTTCTCTTGTGGCTCTACTAGTTTTTTAGCCACCTCTCTATTTTCTTCTTTATTCTCTTGTGGCTCTACTATTTTTTTCCTCACTCTTAGCCACCTCACTATTTTCTCTCTTGCTCTCTTGTAGTGAAAGTTCAATCTCACGCTCATTTTTTCTCACTATTTTCTCTTCCTCACTTTCCAATTTAAGCTGATCTTCATAAACTTTCTGTGATGTCAACGGGGCAAGTGTAGTAGATTTTCCGTCCTTAGTAAAGTTGCACCTATTTTATAACTATCATGAATCACCTTTCTGTCATATTGCCATGGCCTCCCCCAACAAAATATACCCAACATGCATAGGAACTACATCACACATCACTTCATCATGATACCGTCCAATTGAGAAACTCACCAATACTTTCCTATTCAGCTTAAGCTCTCCACACTTATTCAACCATTGAAATTTATAAGGCCTGTGATGTTTTAGTATAGTTAACCCAATTTTTCAACGAGTGTTGTGCTAGCCACGTTAGTACAACTATCCCCATCAATAATCATACTACATACCTTGTTGTTGATGTGGCACCTCATACGAAATATGTTCTCCCTTTGTTTCTTCAAGTCATCCACTTTTATTTGAGCACTAAAAGCTTGCCGTGTAACCAATGGCTCTCCCACTGCATACTTCATTTCCTCACAATTGCTAGCTTCTTCCAATTTTAGCATGTCATCATATTCACCATCAATATCACTATCACTAACCACTTTTCCATTATCTCGCAAGATCATCGTCCTTTTGTTTGGACATAGAAAAGCAATGTGTCCCGATCTCAAGCACCTAAATTACTTGATATCCCGATTCTTAGATGGTTGGGAATCTACCTTGGGTGTAACCTTACTAGCAACTTCCTCATTTACCTTCGGTAGGTCAGTCCTACCCTTTGAAGTAACCTCATCACCTTTATTATTATCCCACTTCGATTTTCAAGAAGAGTTAGAACCAGATGAATACCTAGCTATTCCCTTCCTCTTCAATTGTATTTCCACCTTCATAGCTACATGCAGCATATCTTCCAACTCCACATAATGCTGTAACTCTACCACATTAGCTATATCCCTATACAAACCATTTAAAAATCTGGCCATGGTGGCCTCTCTATCCTCCTCAACAATTGCTCTAATAATCACAATCCCCATCTCCTTCTGATAATCATCTACACTTCTAGAACCTTGGTAGAGGCTTTGCAATTTTTTATGAAGTTCCCGATAATAATGATTAGGCACAAACATCTTCCTCATGGTAGCCTTCAATTATTCCCAAGTATGAGTAGGCCTCTCATGGTTCCTCTTCCTAGATGTTGTTACTTGATCCCACCAAATAATAGTATAATTGATAAATTCAAGCATCGCAATTTTTTCCTTCTTTTCCTCCGAGTAGTTGTGACAATCAAATATCAACTCTACTTTCTTTTCCCATTCCAAGTATGCCACCGGATCACTCCTTCCTTTGAATGAAGTAATTGTCATATTGATATTGCCCATACTTCGATAATTACCATCCCCAACAAGATCTTTACCCCTCCTTTCATGCCTAACTCCTCTATCCCTTATTCTTCCTAACTCGACATACATCAATGCATCCTTATTAATATCACTATATGTTTCCCAATCACTAGCATATTCCGCTATGTGGTCCCGCCTTCCTTGCCTCCTTGAGTTGGGAATTTCTTTAGATTGTTCCCGACGTAAATTAGTAAGCAATGTATCTTGCATATCCAATCTGTCCCTTCTATCCTCAAATAACCTTTTGAATCGTCGTACACCTCATCCGACATGTTGACTTGATTATCCTTCCCGTTTGAAGTAGAACCGTCCATGTCAGACATCCTAAATCTATTTTGATATTTTCCTCACGTGAATACACTCGTGTATCACTCAAATTGGATTTTTCCCTCTATTAGTCTCTCAACTTTATTTTTTTCCACTCAATGCTTTCTTGCAAGTGCTTCAAAGAATTAATTCGAACTCAACCAGAAATTATTCTCATAGAATTCAAACCAGGTTTTGAGTGAGATTTTGGAAATTCGAAGACTCAATAAAGAAAAGGAATTGATTTGGATGATTGGAATGGAATTTGAATTCAAGAACGTGGTTCTTGAATTTTACACAATAGATAACGTATTTGACCGTCAAATTCCGAGATAAATAATAACAAATATGTTTTTTTTTATTTCATTGCTCACAGAATTTTTCGGATTTTCAGAATTTTTTTTGAGTCGGAATTCAACTATGATACCGACAAAGAAAATAGAAGTTGATTTGAACACAAAATGAGTGCAAAAACAACTTTTGACTTTTTCACGGAAAAATTACGAATCAAAGATTTTAATAAAAGAACACAAAGAATGCAAGAAAAAAGAAATAAAGACTCAAACGAAAAAAGAAAATGATATAACCTTGATTTTGGAAGCCTAAGTTCTGATACCAACTGATGTGAGCCCACATAACAAACGGAACCCACAATAAATTAAAACTACCCAAGAAAGTGAAGAATCAACGTTTGAAAAGCTTGATCCAATAAATTATTGAACTAAGAACCAAGGCAATTGCTAACAATGTCTTAACCCGTGATCACAAAAGTTATGAACCTTACTTTTAATTTGTAGAACGTCACAAGAATTTAATTTTTGATAAGTTCAAACTTAAAACAATGAGGAACGAGAAGAAAGAAATTTAGTCTCGCAATAATAATCTCAATAATTGTATGTCTACAATGAAAATAATGAGGCATATATATAGGGAACCCATAAAATCTAGTTAAAAACGGAAATAAAGTCTACAAGATTACAAAAGATACCAAGAATAGAATTTTAACATAATTGAAGATTACGCGAAATTTGGAAAAAATCGCATTCAGATCCGCAACCATTTTAAGCTATGCAGTTGCATAACTTTAATTTTGAATCCTCTTTTTCTTGTGCAGAATTGCATGCCGTTTCTGGATTGTACTCATAGACGAAAATCCGACACCCGAGCTTAAAGTTATGAACGTTTTCATCCACGCTGCTCGTTTTTTTCATATATCTTCGAAATCTTGAATCCAACGCACCTAACTTGATTCCACCTTCATGTCCAACATATAAGTTGTCATTTGGCTTGTTGCACTCGAGCCCTTGGCCTCCGTATTTTGGACAACTCATTCCATGGCCTCCTTGATCTTCCGTAACTCTTGATCTTGTCTTTGGTTTCTCTTCAAGTTGATCCGGATCTTTGTAAGTTTGTTGCCTTTTTTGGATTGCATCACCTATGCCCTCCATTATCTAGACAAGGGAAGAATGCCCAAGCCTAATACTGCATTGATGCTGATTTCAGGGAAAATTTTGAAGAAATTGATAGAAATTTTTTGTTAATGTTGTCTTTCTAAAAAGCAATGTCGTGAACAGGGTTGAAGACATGAGTTTGAAAGAAGCAATGTCGTGGATTTCACTCCAGGTTGTCAAGATTTAATGGAATAAATTTGCCATGTTTGATTTCAAGCGGATGGGTAATTATATAGAAAGATGAGGGAGCATTTGGCAATCCATCAAAGATGAGTAAGTAGTGATAATTTTAAAGTTCAATGAGTGTCAATTAAATTTACTCTTTCTTGTACTAGGGTTCATAAAAGAAAGAAGAGTTCTCTTTCTACACTACTTACACCCGACAAAAATTCTCCATTTTTTTCTGTGTTACATTCTTGTACAGGACTAACCTCATAAATATTCTCCATCTTAGTTGTTTCCCGAGTAATATGATGAGCCACCCGCATCTCTTCTAAAATGCTATATGATTATGGAAATCACCCTATCTGAAATGTTATAATTTGTTTAGAATAATATTGGTATGGTATTGTGCCATCTTATTGGGCCTCTAAATGGAACAAATGTCAAAGAATCAAATTGAGGCAAATTTGAATTTTGCCTATACACACACATGGGCTATTTAGCCATGTGTACGCATAGCCATCTTTTTGGAAACCGGAGGCAAAATGCACATTTCCATGCATGCGCATGGGCCTAAAATAAAGCCATTAGGCTGGTTTTTCAGGATTGATTTCTTGTGACTTTTCATGAAAAAATTGACCTCTCGTGAATCATTAGCACTATTTTTTGAGGTGTGAATTGAAATGTGTGTGTGTGTGATAGATTTCAATTATTAACTTCTGTGAAATCTTTTCATGTATAATACTGCAAGTACACGAATCGTGAACAAGTAATAAAGTGTATATTGAGTCCAACTATCGTATCCACATGGATTGTACTGGTTTAAAATCGAACTAACTTAGCCTTAACCGAAACTATGGAAACCAGTGATTTTCTAAAGCTAAATTGTAAATAACTAATGTACTTATTAATGCAAGAAATAACTTAACTAAAATTAATGCAAATTGTTTATTAATGAAAGTGTGATGAAAATATGATGATGAAGAACGTACTTGGATTCCAAATCCCCTTATACCAATCTCTTAAAACTTGAACCTTTGAATTTGACGATTTAATTATGAAGATCAATATTTTTAATTTGTTTAATAATCTCTTTCAAATATAATTAAACACATCTTTACATATGATCCGACTATATCTCTATTACGGATGCGAACATACAAGAATGTATTAAATATTTTTGAATACTTAAAGATCACGTAAAGTATAACAATATATTTCTATACTCTATCGAATTTTACGACAATTAACACTATCTGGCTTATTTTCAATCTTTCAAAAGTAAAATAAGCCATAATATGTATACAACCATTGAACATATAATTGTAGAGGAAAATAAACTCACATCAATTGTTCACAATTGAAAATGTACTTCGAATATAAAAATGAAACAAGGTTCAAAAGCTACAGAATCATAATACAAGTTTCAACGTAATTCTAACACAAAATAATCTAGCCTAACATGCTAAGAGAAAGAAAACAAGATAAGGTAAAATAATCCATCACCCAAAATTCTTCGATTCAAATTCACCCTTGTATTTCCACCTCTGTAAGCAAAAATTGTCCAACCCTAATTTAGAGTTGACAACCACTATTTATGCCCCTCTAAAAAGAGTCCAAAAACCTCCACAAAATCGTAGAAATTCAGGCCCAAAGAGGTTTCCTTATTGGAGTGAAATATTGAAAAGGAAACATAATATTTTGCGGATTTGGCTCGGTGGTCGCTAGAGGTGGCAAACGAGCCGAGCGGCTCGTCGGCTCGACTCGTAAAAAATGAGCCACGAGCTGCTCGGGCTAGTCAAAAAGAAGAGCCCGAGCCCTCGGCTTGTTTTGGGATGAGCGGCTTGTTGAATTTATTATTTTTTTTTAAAGGTTATACCTAGTTAAAAAAATAATAATAATATTTTTTTGACGAGCTCAAAAGCCGACCTCGGCTCGGCTCGTGAACCACGAGTAANTTTTTTGACGAGCTCAAAAGCCGACCTCGGCTCGGCTCGTGAACCACGAGTAACGAGCCGAGCCGAAGCTGGGCTCGTTACAAACGAGCCAGAGCTCGTGCTTATACGGGCTGAGCCGGCTCGACTCGACCCATTGACATCTCTAGCGGTCGCCCAGTATAAAACCTAGTAGTCGACGAGGCTTAGGATTTAAGTGCTACTGCTTCTTTCAATACTTGTCCCTGTTTGGGGCACATTTTAGTCTCAAAATGTATACAAAATATGAACGTTGGAACAGTTCTTCCTAACTTCCTAGTACATTTTGCACTGTACAAACAGTGACACGGCAGAGTACCTTGCCAAATTTACCCTTCACTCTAACTAGATTATTTTGAATCAAAGTTCACAAGTAGATGGGCAAAATCGAAAAAATTGAAACATTTCAATTTCAAATGATTACATTTTTACTGTGGCATGTGTGCTTGAAAAGACAAAATAATGCATTTTTTGTATCAAAATGGTTACCAAACGGAGGCTTAGGCTGTCGCCTACTGTAAACGCTGGGCACTAGCCCATTGTTATATTTTCTTCACTTCTACATTTGAGTCCCTGAATGCATTTTCTCCTCAATTTTGATCCTCCATTGTGAATTAAGCCCATTTTGATCCTTCAATTTCTAATCTTGTGCAAGTTAGCGTTTGTACTTTTTAGATAATTCCAAAATTCATCCTTTTTTCCATCATTTCTTGTTCAAGTTCTTAGAAATGAGTCTAAAATCGAAATAAAAGGAAATTAAACTAAATTAAGTAGAAAATCAACAATTTTAATGGGATAAAGGCTTAGTTCTATGGCCCAAATAAGTACACAAAGCGAACTAATCATTAACTTATCATTGTTTATCAAATCCCAATTATAGTGCTCTTGTTTTAAATATTCATTGTGTTCTTCAAGTTTTGGAAGCTTTTCTTCTTGAAAAGTTGTTCAATCCTACAAATCATTTGTTTTAAGTCCCTTTAAGCACCAAAATCAATACTAGATGTGGCAAATATCGTTTGCGGATAACGATAACGCATACAAGTCTCATTTCCAAATTTTTGTGTTCTTGCTGCCATCTTTTGTTTTATTCTCCATTCTCTATATTTTCGTCAACAATCTTAAATGATATTTCATGGAGAATAAGATAATCATGTCAACATCAAACTCATGAATCAAGACCTTGTTCGATTGGATAGATTTAACGAACTTTACTTGGTGGCAAGATAAATTGAAGTTCTTCTAATGACATTGAAGATATTGTACATTCATGATCCGAATTGGGCACCATTACGAAAACCAACAGAAGAAAACTCAGATGCAATACGAGCTGAATGATAAAAACGTCAAGAGGATAAATTAATTTGTAGAAGTCACATTCTCAATGCACTATCACATGTTATATGATCTATACAACAACATCATTTCGACTAAAGAGATTTGGAATGTATTGGAAAACAACTACAAAGTTGAGGAGAAAGGTACGAAGAATTTTTTAATATCAAGGTATTTTGACTTTAAATTTCTAGAAAATTTTCCCCTACTTCTCCCAAGTACAAGAATGACAAGTAATTGTCAACAAGTTGAAGGTGGTTAATATAAAACTTCCAAAAATTCTTTCAAGTGGGAGCAATCACTACAAAACTCCTGGAAACTTGAAATGATATCAAAAGAAGATTTTTCATAATTTCGAAAATTATTCTTTGGAACAAATTCAAAAACATTTCTGAATTGAGAAAAAGAAATCAAGGATAAGAGTTAAGAGTGAAAACTCTCATGAAGGCACTTCAAATACCGATGCCATGGAAAAAATCGAGTCATCCAACAATCAAACAAGAGGAAATCTTCTAACAAAGACTATAAAAAGTCCAATAAGAAGCCCAAGGAAGATTTTTGTGTGTGTGGTAAACCCGGATATTATGCTAAAGATTGCTGACATCGAAAACAAAACAAGAAAGATCACAAAGTAAACTCCATTGATGAAGATAACATTGTAGCTACCGTGAGCGAAATCAATGCTATCAAGGACAAAGTTTCGAATTGGTGGTATGATACATGTGCAACTATTCATATATCATATTATAAGTCACTCTTGAAGACTAATTACGAATCAAATAGAGAACGAGGAAGGCAGCTCCAAAGTGGTTGGAAAATGAAATGTGGATATCATCACTTTCGAAAAAACCGTTACATTAAACAATTAACATATGTTCCTGACATGAATAGGAACTTAATTAGTGAAGATCTCTTTGAAAAATCGGACATTAAAAGTGTTTATGTGTTCAAAAACTTGTACTATCTTGAAATGAAAAATTTGTTGGAAATCGCTATTCTTATGAAGGAATGTAGTCGACAATATTTATAAAATAAAGTTGATTTTGCGTATTTAATTGATTCTTTTACGTTAAAATGGAAAGAATGTTAAAATGTGATATGATTTCTTATAATACAATGAAGCATATAAATATAAAACTTAAGTAAAATTTAAAATGATAAAAAAGCCTTCTCAAAGTGTGCATTTGACTTCACATATTTTAGAATTTGTTCATACGGATATATGTGAATTGAATGGGATGTCAACTATAGGAGAAAATAGGTATTTTATTACCTTTATACAAGATACACGGAGGTTTATTTGATGAAACATAAGTATGAAATATTTAATTTATTTAAGATCTATAAAAATGAAGTTAAAAATCACTTAAACAAGAAAATAAAAACACTCATAAGTAATAGAGGTAGCGAAATTTTTTTTAGTGATTTTAATTGATTTTGTGAACAACAAGACTTATTACATCAATATTCTACACGTAAGACACCAAAACAAAATGATTTGATTGAAAGAAAAATAGAACATTGGTTTAAATAATAAATGTCATGTTAACTTATATTAATTTGTCATTAAATTTGAACGGTGAAGTTTTGTTAAGTGCATGTAGAATCTTGAATAGAATTTCTTCAAAATTCACAAAAGTTTCTCCTTATAAATTATGAAAATGAAGAAAACCAAAAAATGGATATTTCAAAGTGTGGGGTTGTCTTGCTTATTGGAAGAATATGGAAAGTAAATCTACTTCTGTTTGAATGTTTACTCGAGGATGAGGTATAGTTACTCAGAAATCTAAGGAACAAACATGCATAGCACATTCAACCATTGAATCTGAATTCATGCCATTAGCTGATAACGAAAAATAAGTTAAGTGGCTTAAGAATCTTCTGTATGAAGTACCTTTGGGACCAAAGAATATATCTTCGATATCTATTTTACGTGATAGTCAATTCACGTTAGCAAAAACATAAAATGAGGTATATAATGGAAAGTCTAGATATATGAATCTAAGACGTGATTACGTAAGGAAATTAATTAAGAATGAAATAATTCCCCTAAACGTTGAGTTTAAGACATGTCTAGACATATGAATCTAAGACATGACTATGAACACAACATCAACCTGCACGTTGCACTCGGAATCGTTAGAAGTGGATTGTAGAAAGTTCCAAGCACCTATTGTCTAGAATTATAGTAATTAAATTAAACTTCATTTTAGATTTATGTAAGTTTTAAAATTTACTCTAAATAAATTATAAATGATGTTTAATTTATCTAAATTTTAGAATTTACGAAATCAAAAAGAAAGTATAAGCGCAGAGGGGTACTTATTCACAGAAAATGTAAAAAGAAAGTACAAGTTTTAGGAGTGGGCATATGATCTCAGCTCCAACCAACTAAAACAGGAAAATTAACCATTCTAAAAGTTTGAAATAAAAATGTAAAAACACTCATTTTACATTTCACGTAGGAGAAATACTTTAGTGAGGCAATTCTATATGTACACACATTAAGATGGTCTACTCAAATCACGAAATCTCGAACCCTGAATTATTCAAATTGCGACACCTACAACTGTCCCATGGAAGTATTATTTATCATGGCCCTTGTAATACTCCTAGACTTGTTCAACAGTAATTGTTGGCATTTCTTGTTCTACGTCGTGCACTACTTCGAAGTTTGCCTCATCAAGATTTCTCGTAGCGAAGAAGATGATACGATCAGAAACTGTAGACGCCATAAATTGAACAGCTTGCACAAAACTCATCAACATGCAAGAAATAGTAGTAGAACATGAAAAGAGTAGCAAAATTATGGAATAGATTATCCAAAAGAGGTTTTGTGGGAAAATTAAAGAGGTCAAGAAAGATACCATTAGAAAAAAGGAGAAATTCTTAACTTGAATGCGGAAATACCTGATATTGTTAACTGGAGGGGGAAATGGGATGCCAATAAAAATAAAAGAGATAACAAAGAGAAGGACGATGAGAATGAAAAACTTCATCCAATTGAGCTTACTAATTATATCAAATGCGTCCCATTTTAAGGGATCATTTGTTGTTGATTTCAGAATGTTTGTAAGAATTGGGATAAGAAAACTGAGATCAAATTCCGACATAGTTTTTTGGCTTTGTATTGTAATAATAACTTGAAGCACTCTTTGTTTATTGGTTTGTACACAGCCAGCTATTTATAGAGAAAATAGGTTTCATTTTAGCCATAGCGGACATGAGCCGAATACTTTATGTATCTCAAGCATAAATATCATGCTCATGTATGGCTCATATTTATAAATTGCTATAAACTCATAGTACTTTTTATCTACAGTTTTCAGGAATCGACAAGTAATTCTCACTTATCCGCCAATCATTTTTTAGCTAATTATATTTAAAACGATTTATAAACATTTTCCAAACATGCTTAGCTCAATTACGAGAAATTGAAGAAACACGGTTTTCATACTCAACTGTCCAAGGGCCCTCTCGGCAGGACGACACATTAATTTGTTGAATTATCTCGTTAAGTAACATAATAAATTGATTAAAATTTCATAACTATGTCCCAGAAGTCCTCAGTAATACAAGCGTTTATACTATAATCAAAGGAGCAAACTAATGTCATTTAGCGTCGTTTTCTTCTATTTCTAAAGCATATTTTAGTGTCATTGTCTTCTAAATCAACTAAAAGTATCAAATTTGCTGTCGTTTTCCGCTAATCCAAAGGCAAATGTTAGTGTTGTTTTTTCCCAATTCAAAGTCATATTTTAGTTTCGTTTTCTTCTACAGCAACTTTAAGTCTAAATCAAAGGAGCAAATTGTAATGTCATTTTCTTTGAATTCAAATGCAAATTTTAGTGTCGCGTTCTTCAAATTCAAAGATATATTAGTGTCATTTTCCTCAAATCTAAAGTTATATTTTAGTGGCGTTTGCTTTTAATTCAAAGGCATATTTTAGTGTCGTTTTCTTCAAAGTCTAATTGAAAGAAGTAAAGTTTAATGTCATTTTCTTCCAACTCCAAGGATTTTAATATCGAGTTCAAAGGCAAATTTTAGCATCATTTTCTTCTAAATATCTTCAAGTCTAATTCAAAGGATCAAATTTAGTGTCATTTTCTTCTAAATCAACTTCAAGTCTAATTCACAGGAGCAAATTTTAATGTCGATTTCTTCTAATCCAAAGGGAATTTTTACTGTCCTTTTCTTCTGATTCAAAGGCAACATTTTCTTCTAGATCTACTTTAAGTCTAATTCAAAGGAACAAAGTTTAATGTCATTGTCTTCTAATCCAAAGGTAAATTTTAATACAATTTCTTCTAATTTAAATGAAAATTTTAGCGTCATTTTCTTCAAATTTGTGGCATATTTTAGTGTCATTTTCTTCTTACCCGAGGAAAATTTTAGTATTGTTTTCTTCGAGTTCAAAGGCAAATTTTAGCATCATTTTCTTCTAAATTAACTTCAAGTCTAATTCAAAGGAGCAAATTTAGGGTCATTTTCATCTAAATCAACTGTTGGGAATTTACTTAATCATGCGCAGCGGAAAATAAACAATTTCAATTCCCGTACAAGGATCTGCTTTGTATTTAGATAGAAATTATACCTTTGATGATTTCTGCAAACTCCTTTGCTTTTTCTTGAACTGGAACGATCATTATCTGCACTCCAAGCTGTCCAATTGTCCAGCCTCCAATGGTGATCCACACAGAGAACAAGAATGACGGCTAGGGTTTCTTTTCTTGTGCTAGCAAAAATAATAATTATATATAATTCTCAAACCCTAGTAGCATATTAATATAAGTCCAAATGGGCTCGACCCGTCTCTTAAACTTAACCCGGTCCAGCATTTAATTAATCAAATTAATTAAGTCTGGTCCATGAATTAATTAATCCAATTAATTAATTCGGACCTATTAATAAGCAACCCAATTAATTAATTA